>JARJDR010001774.1:0-14704 GCA_030264135.1 Myllaena sp. GC000078
AACTGGCAATTTCGGAGTTGGGGTTGTATGACTGAGACTGGCGCAACAAATTGCATCACGGCGCGCACGCTAATTATCAATCGTTAGTCAAGAGCCACCATATGATGGTGAACGTGCCAAAACTCACCGCAGTCACCGGTCTGTGTCTGTCTGCCCGTTATCCTTGTATCGTCCTTCGTCCTGCGGCATGTTTTCGGCGTTGCAAAATTACCCAGTGAATTGAGTTTGCAAATGATCGATATAATCGACGCAGAGTGTTAATGCATTCATGAGTCGTCGAGAATTTAGGGCAAAAAGTGTTGATTTATTAAGAAAGTTTTAATTAAAATTTTAATTACACGTTGATTCCATCCAGTACACACTACTTGGAATGTAATTTATTTAGCGATTACATCGTTGCTTTTGCTTTTGCTTTTGCGTTGGCGCTCAGGCATTGATAAGAATCCTGATGCTTTGACCTTGTTGGAAAGGCGTTGGCGTTGTGCGGTGGCAGCTGATTAGACCACCCAGCCTAATGCCTAATCCACTTTGCTGGTTGCGCTTTGTATTTCTTTACCGATCCACCACCCAGGATCTCTTAATCCGCTGTGGATTTCTTCAGCACCCAAGCGGTGACAAACAACTGGTCGGCGGCGGGGGGCAAGTGGCGCAATGCCAAGAATATTTTACATACGCAGTTCGCCATCGCCAAATTTATGTCGCACTAAATTCATGAACAGCGCCATTTTATTTGCGGGCGCCGACAAAATTTTTACAACTTTTGCGCCCCGCCATTGTGAAAGAAATTCTTTTCGCTTCGTTTTGCTTCATCCCCGCGTTTGCTTTTGCGGATGCAGTAAGCGAGGCGGAAATAAAATGCGAATGCCATCGAGTTTATTATCGACGATCGACGTTGGTTTGCTGTCGTATGCGTGTCCTTTATTTAATCGAAGCGAAGGCCAAGCAAGGATTTTATATGTTGGCAAATGCACAATAATAGACGCAACCCCTACACATGCACTCGGGTGCACGATATATAGTTTATGCGAGCGTGTAATACGATTTTCAATTAAAGCGGAAGCTGTTGCAGGCGACGACGGCGACGCACTGCGGGTAAACTCACGACGGTTCTGGTCATGGTGTGGTGTGTTGTTGCGTTGTTGACGGCACAAATTCAATTTTACGTTCAATTTCGATTTTAATTGTATACCGCATCCTCTGCGGGAGGTGCCCTCCTTCCACGTCTCTGGTAAATATTTATAATGTCCTGGTTCCACTGCGTTGGTTGGGCGGTCGCACAGCGTGCCGTTTATTGTTGTTGCTGCTATTGTTTTTGTTTCATCATTGGATTCATTTTACTGCGTAATATGAAAAGTAACTTTACGAATGAACGAATGGACGAACGTTTTACGCGGCTAATTCGATTTGCCCGATGTTTTGAACTTTATTATATTCGTTTTTGGAGTGCTCTTGGCATTATACATTACTCCATCAGTTATTAATCGAATTAAGCGCACAATTTAATATAAATATGAAATTTTATTGAATCAATCTAGCGAGTGATATAACTATTGGCTAATAAAATCAAGTCACCTAATGAGTCTGTGGTGGACATTAATCAGTCCATTGATTGCAATCAATATATTTATGAGCGGCCATTCGCGTAAATTGCCACTAAATATGACTTATCAAGATTGAGCGTTGGAAAACCGTTAATTTAATGATTTCCCCAAAAAATCCTAATCATCAGGATAAACACACTAAATATATGCTAATATAACAGATTTTAATTAAAAATATAAATAATAAATATGAAGCAAAAATAATTTCAGGCATTATTTTTGCTCATAATGTATACAAAATCCATTATCGGGTAAAAAGCTAAACAGCACCAACGAACGGGGTTGGTTTTCGGTGGGTGGGCTTCGCATACGCAAATATCTAATGAATTTTTAATAAATGCGCGAGCGTTTAATAAATAACGTGCGGTCCACTGCGCGTTAGAGATGCGAGCGCCATGGCACACGCTGGCAACGTAAAAATTTATTATTTATTTTTAGTGCCTTTTTCCGCCCACCGAACGAACGGTTTTTATTTTTTATGTGTGTAGCTCGAAAGCGGGCACGTTCCATCCGCCATGCGCCATCCATGGCCATTCCGCTTCAAGTTTTTTTCTTGTCATTTGTTTTCCTTTAAAAACGTCGCGGATATCGTGTGTCGCAAATATCCCCGGCTGTGCAATTATTGCCACAATGCCGCTGTTTGCTTATCGACCGAATTGGTCCTAGCGTTGGAGTGGCGGGATTTGCCATTCACGAATTATGCGCGCCCGCATAAAATCCTTTGGAGGACACTCCACAATCCACAACGCATTGCACATGAAGTCCACGTCGTCGTTGTGGTCGTCGCGCGGACCGAATTTATTGCGGTTAAATACATGGTTTGTTGATTTTATCATCCGTCGACTTTTCGATTGCATAAAACTCGCTCTGGGGATTTATTCCGCCCGTTTTGGATTTCACTAAACAGGATGTGTGGTAGTAGGTATGTAGCAGGATGGAATTCCATTCTTATTGTTTTTATTCGTGCATGTTTTGTTCAATTTAGATTTATTTCCATCTGACGCACGACGGCGACATACAGCATTCCAAATCGACTTTTTCTTCTTTTCACCGCGCTTCTTCTTTATGTTCAATTATATTTCCGGCGCGAAAATAGGATATTTGTGGACTATTGACAACCGTCATAAACCGGAAATAAACCGGGGCGATGATCGTTTTTTACGCGCGTGCACCCAACTAGCCAGAACTTTATCGTTGGCAGTATATGCAAATAGTGGCCATAATCCATTGTTTCGCTCGTTTTCGATGCGCGCGCGAGGACAATTCCATTTGCTCGACACTTTCCAACTGCTCGACTCGTGCAATACCCTGCTGGAGATGTACAGTTACGATAGTAACACGTACGTTCGTTTATTCAGCGGGAATTCAGTGAAACAAATATGGGTTGGTGATTGCAGTGCTATGAATTTGTTCGTTCTAAACCAGTTATCTTTTTTAGATAGTTAGCTAATCATTTGTATAAAATTCCAATTTATTCATCGTAATGTGAGCTTCTGCTTGTATCTTATTTCAGATTTATTCAAGTCAACGATGATACGTACAACGTCCCTGAAGTAATATTGCGGTGATGCCTTTGGGGACGGACGGCAGCACACGCGTCGCGGCGCTCAACGTCTCCGGGTAAGTTAATTTATCTGATCACACTGATATTTATGCGGCGCAGACATTGCGGAATCTTGATTGCGAACGCCCCTCGGGTTAAATGTTTAATATTCCTCCCGCACCCGAAGACAATAGGAACGGCAAGGAAACGAGGAAAACGGTGAAATAAAATATTGCCTCCATTTAAGGACACTTTTTTCTGACTGTAGATAATTTCATTGAGATGATTGCTCCTCTGACGGCGCGTAAACTAATTCGTCAAAGATTCCCGCGCGTGATTAAGTCGATTGTCATTTGCGCGATGTGCGCTGATGATTTATTTGATTACAATGACAATATTACTGAAAGCATTCCATAAATCACGCGATGCGGAAGCGATATCGATCGCATTCAATAATCACGGTGCCCCCGGATGATAATCGCGATTCGATGGCATAAATAAACCTACTATTAATAGGCACAGGTTGTAGCATAATGTATGCATGCATGTGCATTCCGCATCGACGTGTAATTACTTTCCTCATGCCAGGAATAATGCAGTTGGGCAGCAGCACAACATTGGAATACCATTCGAAATGAAGCGAATTTGTCCGCTTCGATTTCGCGATGTATAAATGCAGTGGCATTCGGGAAATTAATTAATTCGCGCTCTTTATGCAGAAAATTTAATGTTCATTCGCTTGGTGCTCGGTGGTGCTCGGTGGTAATTTTGACATAAGGAAATGGTAGCGGAAATTGTCACGATTTATCATGATTCCATGAATTTCAGTACGCAAGGACTGAAAGCAAATATATGTTTTACCTATTGCAAATTTTGCGTGGCTGCTTTGTTTCTCCGAGTCTCGGAGCTCGGCAAGCGGTGGCGGTGGCGTCCGCGCTCAAAAACGTTATGATTAATGCAAGAGGCGGGATGTCATTAATCTAAAACGCTGAAATGACACCAACCTTGCGCGTAAGGTAATTATATTGCAATGCGCAAATCAATAACATTTATTTTCATAGCTTAAATTGCTTCTTAAACTGAACACCGAATGATTTCAGCATTAATTTTCCAGTTAGATTCAAAATATTGCTCATAAGACATTGACAAGAATAGTTTCGGGTTGTTTCCGAGACACTCGTCATCGCGCAGATGCGTGTTTCGCAAGTGGCGTTAATTAAATGACATTTAATTAACTCAACGCATTGTGAAGGAGCCTTTCTATCATAGGACAATTAATTTAATCGTAGAGTTGTGTAATTGTGCGATTGCAAGTTGAAATTGATAGTTTTGGAATTTTTCTACGTCACGGGCGTTCTCAGTCCATTGTGATTAATGTAATTGCTCGTTATCGCACTGTGGTGTAATTGCTGACACGCTGAGTGCGCGCACCGAGTGATTTGTAGCACTTAACAAGATGCTATCGAGTGATAAATGATCGGCTACTCGCTAAGGACACTCGCAAGATGTGCGTTTACGTTTCTTGCTCGCTAGCTAGGCGGACACTTGAAAACTTTATCGCTCAAACTAACAAACGAGCGCAAAATTGCAATTTTGTAATTTGGCAAAGCCACCGAAGCACCGAAGATGGGCGGTTTAAATATTTATGAATATGAATAATTTGAAGAAAATTGAATCTTATCATAGCGGTGATGCTTAAGGGGAGAGTAACGAAGAGAGCCCTGCAATTTATCAACATCATAATCGGAAATTCAATATCGTATTACGGACACATTCGTGCTTACGCTTAAATTACACACTTACGCCCAAAATTTGCATAACAAATTGGCTTTCGAAGCAACACCCAAGCAAAGTTGTCGTCAACGTTCATTGGAGATTCCGCATTTTATCACATTTGCTATTTTCCATCTCCTTACCAGTATACTATAGCAAAGTATACTAATTAGTTCCGGCATGCAAATGTTCCTCATCGGATAGATATTTCTATAGCGTGTCTCACGCCGCGAAAAGGTATTATTTGATTATTGTTTTGTTGCCTGTATGCTTCCGATTTCAATATGTCCTCGTCAACAACGTTCGTCGCCATGTATGTACGAAGAGCTTTGTTAAATTTGTACAAAACGCGCTGTGTTTCGGTGACTATTGTGGCACTTCGGCAGTTAACGATTCAATTCATTCATTTGTCGCGTAACTTGTTTAATTCAATTCATCTCTTCACGCAGGTACGTACCTGCTCGCAACAAACCCATACATTCTTGGTCTGTTTGCCGAGTGATCCTGTGAATTGAATATCTGTGTTCAGGATACTTGTAGGTACACATAGGTGTGTCTGTAAGCACATGTGCGGTTTGTACGTCCTCATTGACGGCGATCAAGCGTGGTCGCGAATGTCACCGTTTGAAATAGAGATGTTTACGGCTATTGTTTGCGATGATTGATAACATGTCGAGCATGAAATAACAACTCGCAACACTTGTTCCGCACTTCCAAGAAATGTACAAGTAGCAAACAGAGAACCAGATAGTGCACTAGTTGTATTTTATTCCCTACCATCGAACATAACTGAAATTAAACGCGGTCGCATTTATCATCGTTACACGCTCCCTTTTGCACCTTTACTCATCATTACTGACGTGCGCCAGGTAAGCAAACAAGCACTCGTTTTGTTTTTATTACACCGCGACGGCTTTATTGACATTTTAAAAGCATGCGCAAAGATACGTAAAGATGTGCTATTAATATAGTAGTACCATTTTTCCAAGCGGAAATGTTGTTTATTTTTTCAAAAAAATTTTTATGACTTTAAAAAATAACACCGAGCTAAAAGAATTTATTGATTGAGTTATGTTGATGGATAAATATTTACCATAACATTGCGTCATTGCTATACCTATTTGCCATCGTCCTGTTGCAATTGTTGGCCGTTTTGGCGCAAAACAATACAATCGTTTGCGATCGATGCGAATTAAATATAGAATGCGCCAGCGCGCTTGCGTCGACGTCGTCTAAATAAAACTCACGTTCATTGCATACACTGTTCTGCATCCGCGCGCATAACGGTTGCATGCGCGGTGCTTGCGGACGCGTAATGACGCGCATAACTTTGCGGGTGCAATCGCATACGTGAATGGAGCCGGCCAAACTTTTTAAATATTCAAACTAACACCGCATTCGGGTTTAGCACGGTTTCTTACATGGCGCGCATCCGGTGGTTGGTTAGTAGGCAATACGAGAAAGTGTTCCCGGGAAGTTTCCCGCCGTCGTCCTGTTTGTTTTCCCAATCCGCCATTCTCGACATACTTTCCACCGAATGTTAATGAAATATTCAACAACTCTAGGCCTGCAAATACTGTAATAAAGACGTTTTTTATATTTTGCTAGATTTATCGATGCCTAAAAGGCTTAAATTAAAGTTACGCTATGGCGTATTCGTTTTTTTCTGGCTGATGAAAATGTCGTCATGCAGACGAAGTTGAGAAAGGATGAAGGAGGACGAAGAGAAGGAGCTATCAAGCAAAGGGACGGGACGTCGCAGACGGTGAACGGGTTGAGTAATTTTAATTAAAACTTGAATTGCTCAGTGATTCGCTCTCTACTCGTCTAGTTTCAATTATATTCCACTGCAAGACGGACGGCTTCTCGCGAAAAATGTTTGAAAGTTTCATTATAATTACAATACTCATAATTAACGCTATGCAGAAGAGCGAAGTTATTTTTCAGGCTCTAGATATCATCTTCATTAACTTTGGATACTAAAGTAATTTTTTTGTAAATCGTTTGATTTTGATTTCTGTTTGCGGAAAATGCGAAACCTGTTGCGCAAAGAAATTACGTCGTCTGTCAATCAACAATCAAAAACTTGGCTGGAAAGGTTCACCAATAAAATGAATTCCAAGTAATAAATTCATTTACTTAACAAATTCCACTTGAATACCAACGGGGAATAAAAGAAATCGTTGTGCATTTTCACAACATTTTTGCAATACATTATTCAGCAGGTTATTTATAGCCCATTGTCCTGCTGCGTAGCTCGCGGCTGCAATTGGGAATACGGGGGGCGGGTGAGGGTCCAGCCAGCCTCCCGAAGAGGAGGAAGTTAGGTCACGGGTCGTAGGTTAGTTTGCAAACAATTCGCCATAATTTTTTTTGGCATGCAATACTGAAAATCGGGCCCTTTTTGGCGATGGTACTTTGCTTGCGCATGTGCGCGCGCACCACTCGCGGCGCGAGTTAGAATGAGTTACAGGTTATTTATAGTGCATTTCGGGTGGCAGCTGCGCGCGCTGTACCACCCCGAGAGATGTTGTATTGATCAGAGAGAACGGGGGCTGCTGCGCCCGCCCCCCCGCCCGCTCGCTCCCGATCTCACTTCCTCGCGCGCGCGCGCACACGTTTTCCTTCGTCCTGCCATCAGCAGGCAGCCTTGCGCGTTTGTGTCAAGATCAACCCCAGCATCATTCCTTTTCACACCACCCCAGCCCCCTCTTTCAGTGCTGAGTCCATCATTTCCCGCATGGAAAAAACTGCATCATGCGCGCAGTTTTTCGGTCCTGCGGTTGGGAAAGGGGAAACATTGAACCTCGTGCCGCCGCATCTCCCGTAAAGAGTGCGTAATTAATCGGATGCTGATATTGACGGTGGTGGGGAGAGCTACGCGGTGGTGGGGACAGGACACAGCACATCGTCCTGGCAGCGGCGTCGCTCGCGCGCGTTCCTCGTCCTTGCGAGCAGGCAGCGGCAGCCAGTGTCGGCCAGGCAGGCGCAGCGATATGTCGGGCTTTCCGGCCGTCGTCGAGCTGAATGTCGGTGGCGTGGCGTACTCCGCGTCGCTGGAGGCGCTCACCAGCCAGCCCGACTCGCGGCTGGCGGCGATCTTCAGCGGGCGCGACGCGCCGCCGCCGCAGGACGCAAAGGGGCGCTACTTCATCGACCGCGACGGCGTGCTCTTCCGCTACGTGCTGGACTTTCTGCGCGACGGCAGCCTGGTGCTGCCCGACTGCTTTCGCGAGCGCGACCGTCTGCGGCGCGAGGCGGACCGCCTCCAGCTGCACGCGCTCGCCGAGCTCGTCGCCGAGGTGGCGCGCGCGCGTGCGCCCGGCTGCATCACCGTCGGCTACCGCGGCAGCTTCCAGTTCGGCAAGGACGGCCTGGCGGACGTTAAGTTCCGCAAGCTCTCCCGCATCCTCGTGTGCGGCCGCGTGTCGCTGATGCGCGACGTCTTCGGCGAGACGCTCAACGAGAGCCGCGACCCCGACCATGGGCTCGCCGAGCGCTACACGTCGCGCTTCTTCCTCAAGCATTCCTTCCTCGAGCAGGCGTTCGACATGCTCTTCGAGCAGGGCTTCAAGCTGGTGGGCAGCTGTGGGTCGGGCACGGCGGGCAGCGCCGCCGAGCTGAAGCCCGGCGTCGACATCGAGGAAAATCGCTGGAATCACTATAATGAATTTGTGTTTGTGCGCGACTAATGCGTGTGCCCGGAGAGAGAAAAAGCATCATCCACATTCTACTTGTTCATATCGGTGGTATTTAGCGTAATTTGTGAAGCGATGGATGAACTTGTTGGTAAATAGAATGCACCTGTAGTAGAAAAACACAAGCGCGCGTGTTACACACACAAACACACACAATCTCCAATCTGACAGATATATTGTCCTTCAAGGATTAATAATCCTGGCAAAATCCTAGCGCATAACAAAAGGAATGGTGTGGGAGAGGGTGAATGTTTGCAAAGCCACAACAATCGCGCGATATTTACATGCCATAGCCAGAGCGCCCGAGATAAGTAAGCGTAATAAACCAAAAACCTATAGCTATACACCTATATCACGTAGTGGAGAAGAGAACATGTGCTTCAATAATGCAGTATTAATTTTACAACAATGCCATTGTGTCGCGCGCGCGCGCTGGGCGTCATAATACTGCTCCGCCACGCTCAGCTCAGCGTGGCTCTGATTTATTGTCATTGCAATCCGCGCACCGCGCACCAATTCTCGCAATAAACAATTCGACATGCGGGCACCACCGCACCGGCACGCGCAATATACATTATTCACGCGCGAACGTCTTCCTTATTCGTGTGTATATCGATCAAACCGTATATTCGCAAATGAAAGATTAATTGCGATTTATCATGGTCCACAACACAGAATCACACGCAACATCGTTAAACGATTGCGTTTATCACGCAGCGCACTTGCGCACAAGGATAAATCCTTTGCCACTTTGGAAATTAGCGTTCCGAAATTAATTTCCTTGCATATATTGCCTCTCAACGTCGAGAGGGGGCACTTAAAAATAACTCCTTTTCTTTCTCCTCACGCCGCCTTGCTCGAGGCGACTCGGCTCGTTGTGCAAAAACATAAATTAATTTCGTTTGCCTTCTCGTGCGCGCGCGCGTTCCTAAAAAGAATTTAATTTAAACTTGGCGCTACACGCGCACGCCATCAGCAACAAGTTAGACAGGACACGCGGTAAATACTGGAGCAATAATAACACGGCATTGAGAAAGTATAACTTTTTGGGCAATAAAAAAACGGCGCGCAGGCGCACGGAATCAATAGGCTACGGACGTAATGCAGGGTCATTCAAAACAGTTGGAACCAAATAATATGTGAAATACGTAATTAAAAATGTGGACGCACGCACTCGAAATTCATGCGGGCGCCATTAATCAACAGGACAAAGAAAACGGCGGCGCGTTTGCCCGAAAAGAAAAATGAGCGCCGAGCGCAAGAAAGGGATCGGTTTGCGTCCGAAGGGCGCGGGCGGGTGTGGCGAAACAAAGAACTAATAACGCGCCGAATATTAGCGACGATGACCTTTTTGGCCGCTGCCACCTTTTCATGTGTGTAATGCGCGCATCCGTGATATTGAGATGATACATCATTGTTACTTTACGAGCCGGCAAAAAGAAAGTCCACGATACACTTTTGCGGTCGGTCTTATTTCACGCCCGCGCGCGTACTCTCATCACCTAACACTCACACCCTAACACACAAACTTCCCTTGTACTATACTATTACCTAGGTAGAGCGCGAGCGCAAACTAAATGGGTGATGACGAAACGCATTCTTCAACGTCATCTCTGCAAAATAATAGAGTATGTCTCTGTAACAAGGTATAAAATATATATAATAAACACTAGGTAATGTATTATTACGTGGGCGAATGAAAAGACGTAATTGCAGAACAAATAAAGACGTCGTAGCCAATCTCAGTCTGTCTTTGATGAGAATTGAACACAAACAAAACAAAACTTAAAGGTTTACAAGAAAAAAAATTAATGCGGAAGAGAACAAAACATATTTTTCAGTAAGACGAAACAAAACTAACTTTTAACATACATTATATACTTACCTACCTTACTATACCTAAAACTAACAACCTATTTGTGAGGTGAATTAATTATATACATTATTACATAAATATGTAAACATTTATGTGACAACTTTATGAAACTTACGACAAAACAACATGGGTGCTGAAAATATAAACATACAATTATATATTTATCGCTTTATTTGTATGCATTTCGACAAATTAAAAACGAAGATAATTGGTGGTGAAACTTAACGAAAACGCATTTATTTCTTATACTATATAGCGTTTTTCGTCTATATTGACATATACATTGTAAACTTATTGATGCAGGAATTGTAATTATTTGTATATTGTATTAGTACTACTTATATAAAAAAAAACTGTGGACAAGCAAACACACAATGAGGCGTAAAATTGATAATGATAAAATGATAACTATCACTCGGTGAATATGAGATTTTCTATGTAAAAAAGGATGAAGAACTACAAATCTAATTAGCTCCTATTAGCATATGATATGATTAACGAATATGTAAAATTTTAGGCTAGTATTTAATTGTTTCCGTTCGATTGGAATAAATCTATTTCTCTTTGAATTAAACGATACGAATGCTAACTAAATGATATTGTTGATAAGCATTGATTAGTGTTCGACTACTATGTGATCTGTTGAATGAAAAGTTATTATTAGCAAGTTGCAAATAATTTTTGTTGAAACATTTACGACTTGTGCGAGGCGTGTGAGAGGCGAATGCATTTATGTAAAAAAAAAACAACACATATTCATCAATCACACACGTACCTATTGTAAGTACGTCTAATAACCATTAGAAGGATAATTATGTGACAGATAATTAAAATTGTATTATACTAACGATTACGAAACATACACGTACACATAAAGTGAAAAGACGAAATACAATACATACCTACATATAAACAACACAAAACAACTTCTGACCAATGAGCAAAACACGAAGCAGGCGAAAGGAGCAGGCGCAGGACGAAGAAAGGACTATAGTTGTGTAAGGCGGAGAACAACCTATTTAGTGATCACTATATTATTATTATTATTCTATTGTTATGTAATTACATGTGCAGATGAATGCGAATTAATTACTAAGGATAATTAAAATATACTTCATTTCTGTTGTCACTGACATAGTTCTTAATAAATCCCTTTTTTCTTCGGCGATAAGAGTTACCATTTGCAGAGTGATTCACAAAAGAGTCGAATACGTATGACGGTAGACGGATAGACGGTGAAATGAGAAATTTGAGTCGCATGGTTAACGTCTAAAGCTGCAGTTTATTTTTGCCGGATTAAAGAAACAATTAGGCTGATGGAGGAGTTGGCGTGCGCCAAGCCGACCGACCGACGCGACGGCGACGCCCGACGTTGACGGAAATGTTTTGCCTTCTGCTTCGGTGCGCATCAATTACACGGAGTGTTTTTCTTCCACGATGTGTATCGCGGGCGTACTTCATTTCGCGGCATAATGCTTACGCAAATAATCAGCCTGCGTGTTTTATTTTAATTGTAAGCAAATAGCAGCCGAATCGAAATTATGCTTCATCAATTATTTATTTACGCTTCTAATGCATTATTGCGCTTCATTGCAATGGATATCATTTGCTCGTGAATATGTATTGCGCATAAATAATTTCGGTGGCTTCTTGCGTAGCCCACGACAAATCAATATCAAATTTCAGTTATTGTCGGGCCCGGCGCCTCCACACCAATGTTATTTAGATTACCAATTGATTTCTTCAAAGGCGATCAAAGCGAGCTGAATTTGCATTCCGCACTGCAATGCTTGCAATCCAGTGAATGCTAAAATTATATTGTACTTTGTGTGCGTCTCGATTCGTAATTAGTTTCCGGGCCGGCTCGAGCGCAGCGAATTACACAAACAGCGCGAATATTGCGAATCGAATCAAGTCGGGCGTAATCCGTCGACACCAATTCGCGCGCGTTCTATTCAATGGTCGGATATTAATTGATTCGAAAATACGAAATCCCTTTTAATTCACCGGCGCAAAAAAATATTATTGCGAGGCGACAATTTTGCGCTTCAATGGCGAAATCCAAATTCGTTATTTATTGCCGGGCAGCGCGCCTCTCGTCTTGTGTCGAGGTCACATTGTTCCAACGAGGGTGCGGAACGTTTTTTTCATTCCCAATCCGTTGTTGTGGAATTTCGCATGAAACCTTCAAATAATTTTTTCGTCCTTTCCTATCTTGGCGATCGAAATCGGATTCGGAACGGTTTCGCGCCCTTGCGAATGGTTACACCCGTCCATATAACTGGCCGTATTCCAAAGAAGTTTGCGCCATTCAGATGGAAATCTCCTGAACCTCTGTGCGTATCGCCCCCCTTAACGACATTCGCGTTAACTCGCCTCGCACGATTACCAATTTCCAATCTTTGGAAATTGCCAACCCGCGGATAAGTTCTAAAACTGTGAACGAGTTAAGAAATTAGCCTTATAGTGGCGCACATGATATGTTCATGGAATAGATCAATTTAAATTATCTCGTTAATGCGTGGCGGCTGGACTTTCCGCCGTAGATGTAATTTAGGAATTCGTTTACGCGAGTGAAAACGAGTTAAAACTTTACTATATACGCCGCAGCCGACGCCGACCGTCGACGTGCATACGGGGGTTGGCCTGCTGGACTAAATTGACCGAAGTAAATTACGGGTGGTGCGCAACACGAATTGCACGCAGATTAATCATTTAGGCTGCTTTCCCCCGTTGCGCGCGCAACGATGGAAATTATTTTGCGCTCACTGCAATTCGCGTACGTGCATTGTGAATTTCAGTTTCAACATGACGTAAACGCCCGGCGCTCAAGTGATACAACTAAATTTGATTGTTGCAATCTAAGTTCGCACGGCGCGTGGAGCAAGTTGAGCAACACAACAACGCTTATGCATTATTATCGAAACTCTCCCGTACCAACGACAACGCCGACGCCGAGCGCAACAAACGAAGTTCGATGCGAAAGTTTTAATAGATTTACATTGTTATTTTTGCGCTCCCGACAATGTCAGGCGCGCGAGCCGTTTACGTGGGCCATTTGTTGAGCATCGCATAAATTATACACGTTAATAACTTGCATCGTTAAAATTGCGCCGAAATGGAAAAGTTATTTTTCGATTCGATTTTATATGCGTTGTGTGCGGCGCACCTATATCGGAAAACGTGTTAAAAGCATTTCAATTGCGCCATTAAATCGCGCAAACGACTATTGTCCTTTTTTTATAATTCGTTTGCCATTTCGGCGCGCTGATATTTGGGAGAAGTGCACTTCCGGTGCGCACGACGAGGATATTATTAAATAGGAAATGCGAAATGACGTGTGCTTTGTTTTGCGAGCTGCCGTGCGCTTCTCGTCATCATTATCAAAGTACGAGTACGAGCGCGCGTGTTTCGTCGGTGTCCTTCGTCGGTTTTTGCTGTAATAAGGACGACACCGAACAAATTCGGGGAAACTGGGGGTGAGCTATTTTATATCTTGTTGTACCTGTTGAGTTTTCATTTGGCAGGTTTTCTTTAGTAGAAACGAGATTACCGTGGATTACCTCTGCATGAAATTCCGATTCACTTAATTTTATATTTATTAACTAATTGCGGGATAATAAAAAATAAAAACAGCAAAAATTGTTTCTGGTTGAATAAACTACTCTTACTTACTTAATATGTTGTAAATGTGCAAACGATGCGCACTGCCCAAACATTCATTAATTAACCGTCGAAGCAAATTAATGATTTGCGTTATTTATTGATTTCTATACACGCCGATGCCGGTTTCTTTATGATGGGTTTTTTTTTACGATTATGTTGCGGCGGGTTCAGGTGGTTGAGGTGGATGGAGAGTCAATCAATCAAATCTCGTTAGGGCCGGGAAGAAATGAAAGGTAAAGGGACGACGAGTGGTGGTAGCTCATAAATCACGTGTGTAAAGGCAGAAATCGCATGTTTTGATTTGCGATTTGGGATTTCTTTTTCGGCCATCGTTTGATTTCGATTTGTCATCTGGAGGAAATCAATTATACCACAATAAGTAACTTATTATAATGCAAACTACTAAACGTATAATCAAGATATACTCGTATAAAAGTATTTCTTTCATTTTCGGCAAAATTAGAAGTTAATATTGCGCATCACTATCACGAATCAGGAATCGATGGAGTGGATATATCAATATATCTAATGATTTCATCCACGCATG
>JARJDR010001775.1:0-13514 GCA_030264135.1 Myllaena sp. GC000078
ATAATTTCCAGTAATTTACTCTTACTTTCCACACAATATGATTGACTAGTTACGTATCTATGATTTGATCTATGATTTGTTTTAAATATGATGCCAATATTTTCTTTCGCAGAAGAGGACAAAATGTGTTTGAAAACCGATATGATGCTGACAATTTCCATTATATGTTCGTTATTTGCTTGCGTTTCTTGTGAATGTGATGATGAGTGTAACCGTAATCAATTTAGCCGATAGCGAGGTAAATAGGTCAAAATTTTCCCATCTCTCTGGTCGCGGCGCGCGACGTGAAAGCGTTGGAAGAAAATCCGCTTAATATTGATGCAATCGATTCTTTCGCCGACTGAGAAAAACAACACAAGTGCGCTCGATTCCAGTCCAAGGGGGTCGTCAATTATTTACGAAACGCTCCCTGCATGCACAGCAGCGGCGGAACGTAATTGACGAGAAAAACCGAAGGAATAATCATTAAATTACACATGTAGAAAATGTGGCGAAACGGAAAAACTAGTCGCCCTCGCGTTGTAAGTTACGTAAAGCGGGGTGTGGGGGTGGTTGGGAAGAAGAAGCAAAAGGGTTGATTTGTTACTCCTTGCGCGCGGTTGGGAAAAAGGCAATGCATCCATCCAATCCAAAGTGAATGTGCCGCAACATGCGATATTTTTAATGCCTCCCTCGCACGCATGTTTTTATTAATCAAAATGGCCGCGGCCACCCCCCGCCCGCCCCCCACAGCGCGAGTTGATCGTAAATTACGGGCAATCATAAATTTGCCCGCGAGAAGGAGAAAAATCAAGAAAGTATTCTGCGCGCTCGCTGCGAAAGGGTTGTGTGACGGGCCCGCAAAAGATGATAGGTGGGTGTAATCATGGGTAATTTATGAGCATCCGACGTGGTTTTTCGCGCAGGACGAAGGGGAAAAAATTACCGAAACCGGGGAGAGCCTCAGGTGGCGTTTTTCTAATCGACAAGACATCTTTTAAGTGCCCCGCTGAAACGCGCGTGATTTATATTTTATATTCATCTGTAAATATTTTTCCGTTTTTATTTCGCCATTCCCCGAGGAAAATTAGGTTTGTCTTTAAGGATGCGATGCCGGGAAGAGGGGGTGGGCGAGGGAGAACAAGCGATAAAAATTATCAAGCGTAGTCATAATAATCGTCGCTTAATTACGCGCCGACTTTTTCCTCCCCCGCCGGTTGGCCATTAACGTTTTTCGCCCCCAAGAAGAAGAAAATGTTTCCTGCTCCTCCTGCTACTGTTTCGTTTCGTTCGCATCTTTCGCAATCAACGTTTTTAATTAGCACCTGCGTTTTGCAAAAACAGCGCCTAATTAAGAGCGGGAAAAAATCCCCATTCGCCAAAGGGTGGCCTATAGCGTGGTGGAAAAAATCCGACGCCGATTGGAAATCCCTTGTTTGACCACTGGTTGGTCAGGCGTCGCGCAACGCCCCTTTCAGCGCGTTTTTTCTCGTTTCACGGAAAAAATTCACATCCCCTCCACGACGCAACATGTGTGGGCGGCGTTAGGGGCAGCGCGCAGACTCGGCGCGGGAAAAAATCTCACCACCCACGCAACATACAGGCGTGGCCTTGGATTATCCTGAGTTTTTCCCAAAAACCCACACATTCTACCCGGGACAAAAATAGAAGGTGGCAAGAAAGCGAATAAGATAAAGTGCACCCAGTGACCTAGTAGTACGCCAAAGGGTTGAAAAACGGAGAGGGGTTGTCTGTGAGTCATCGCGATAATTAGAAACACTCTCAACCCCTTTCGTAAAGGCGAAAAACGAGTAGGGGACCGAAAAAAAAGGGTTGTTTCGCTTCTCAAATAGATAATAGCAATATTTATGGCTTCTTCGCCCGCATCAAGGATGATGACAAGAAAAATATTAACATTCTTTTATTGTGGGACGAACAAAAAGGATTAAAAATCCTGGCGCTTACTACTACTACTTAGCCGAGTGAATCAAAAGGAGGAAGAATGGCAGAAGAAGAAGAAAGTTTCACGAAGACATAATTTGATTAGACCACAAAAGGAAAGCTTTTAGAGATTCCTCGTCGTTCCCCACTTTTCGCAATCATACACACAAAAATTGGTCAGAACTTAAGTATTAAATATTCTATCAATTACACCGCAGAAGCAGGAAAAACCTTCATTAATGCATCAATTAAGCAATTTAACTAATTAAACCGTATGTGGGTAATTTCCCAAGGCAAGAAACGAGCGCACTTAATTGTTTTTCGATATCGAACAACATTTCAATGCAAACCAAGTGTTTAGCTAGCTGTTAGGATGTACACTACTTCATGGCGGGGGTCATGTTCCAAGATCAACTACTTATCCAACGTACCAAACCAAAATCGACAATTTCCCAAGTACAGAAAAAAAAAGGAAATTAGTTTTGGATTGGTCGAGGTGCTCGCGCTGTGAAAAATTTAACGCGCGCTTTTGTCAGCAGTGTATTGGTCGGTTGCAGCAACATGCGGCCCTCATCGGTGGCCCCAATGCAACGTCCTGCCCGCTCTGCCACAAGATGTTCCTCGGCGGCGAGGCGCTCATGGAGCACATGAAGCACACGCACAAGGACCCAAACGCCTCGGGCGTTGCTAGTAAGTATCAACTCGCTGCCTTTCTATCTTTCTATGCTCTTCTCTTACTTTCTCCATCATCTCTCTCTCTCATATCTCATCAAAAATAAGGTTGAATGACATGACTTAAGACACTTAAGTCATTAAGTGATGGTGGTGGGCTTTGGTGAGGCTTTTGGTGGCCGAAAGGATAATTTTTCCAATGACGTTGCACGAAAAATGCTTTTAATGCAACGTACGCAATGAGAAGGCGGAAAATGGAAAATTCTCCTTTCGAAGAGTCGTGGGTGAGCGGAAAAAAGGCGCTTTTTCTTTTTGATTCATTATTATCCATTGGTTTAGTTATTAACCCCCTTTAGTTAAGTTTTCTTTTTATTCACCCATCCCCACAACAACCCCCGACCAATTCCAGAAAAATGGTTTCTTTGCTTTTGCGGTATCTCCCTCTCATCATATCATTCCCTTGAGTTGACTAATAATCGTTAGCGTACTAATCCAAATACACGCACAGACAACACACACACGCATTGGAACAGACAGCATTCGTTTCGGCCACACTCAAAAATTTTCAAAACAACACTCGACAAGCAATAATAGCAGAAATCTCTTTCGCTCTCTTTAAAAAGAAAACGAAGAAAAAAAGAAAAGAAATAAATTAACTAGAAAAGATCCTGGGGTGCTTTGCTTGATCTCGTTTTTTCTCTCTTTTTTGTTGACGCCATCGATCCTTATTTAGCGAAGAGAAGGACGGCAAACCATCCTTGCCCCGTGTGCGGCAAGCACTATGTAAACGAAGGATCTCTCAGGAAGCATCTCGCGTGCCATCCCGAAACCTCACAGTTATCAAGTTCCTTACGAATGTGGCCATGCTCCGTCTGCCAGGCGGTGTTCACTCACGAAGCAGGTAAGCCAACCAACAGACAAAAAGGACCTCTTCACAAACCAAAACAAAAAAACAGGATTTTCTCTTTCTTTCATCCTTCCGGGTGTATACAAATAAAAACACACTCCAGGATAGTCAAAATTCACATCAACATGATGCAAATTGGCCAAAGAACCGCCTTGTACAACAACACCGCCTTTGGTTTCTCCTCTGGTTTTTTTGATTGTTTCTCCAGTTTTGTTTTTATCCACCCACTTTTCCCCAACAGCAGGTTATGATTGAGTTGAGTTATTATTTGGATTCTAAAGAGTGGAAGGAAGCACCTCAAGGATGTTACTTGATCAATATTGAGGAATATTGAATAATATTGTTGTAATATTGAAAGTGTTTTTGTTTTTGGGGAAACAGATAACTAACAGCACTTTGTGCGCGCGTCCTTTTGTGATTTTCGGTCTTGCAGGCCTGCTGTCGCATATGGAGCACATGCGCATGGATCCCAAGCATCAGTTTGCGGCCCAATACGTCTTATCGCGCGCTGCTGCCGAGCGGCGCGATCGCGAACTCATCGCCGCCGGACTGGCGTCCGCTGCGAGCAGCTCAGGGCTGCTCGGTCTCGGTATGGGTGGCGCTGGTATGCAACAATATTCCACAAACATTGACTCAATATTGATATATTGAATTTTTCAATAGCGAGCTCTAGTCCGATGTGTCCATCGCCGTCGGCGCACAGCGACAGCTCATCAGGTAACGGTCGTCTCTCGTCGGCCGGCAGCGAGGCTGGCGGCATTAACAACAACAATAATAACTGCAATACGAAAATAGGCGATATCTTAAGAAGTGAGTGAGCGAGATCACAGAGTAGTCTCCCACAATCTTTCATTGGTCAAAATTTCGAAAAAAAAAACAGTTAAATGCAGATATTGAACAAGCGAACAATATCGAAACGAAACAGAGAGCTAAAAGAAAGTTTGGATGGGTTTTAGGTAACAACGGCTTGCACCAACAGTACAACATTGAGGACCAGCTGCAGCAGAATGCCAATCGGATGTCGCTCTTCGCCAATATGGTTAACCAGAGTGGCGTACCGCCCGGTCTCGGCACGGACTCGTCGTCTGCGGCGGCGAATATTGCTGCCGCTAATATTGCTAATCTTGCCATGCGCATTACTCAAGTATGTTTATCGTCTATATTTCACTATGTTGATGTAATATTCAAAAAGCATTCATAAATTGATACGGCATTGAAACAAAATTGATACAATATTGAAACAAAATTGATACAATATTAAACAAAATTGATACAATATTGAAACAAAATTGATACAATATTAAACAAAATTGATACAATATTGAAACAAAATTGATACAATATTAAACAAAACTTTCTATATTCAAAAAACACCATGAAATATTGATACAGTATTGAATAAAATTGCAATATTGAAAAAACACAAACAAATATTAATACAATATTAAATAAAAATTGAAATATTGATACAATATTGTTTCTAATAGGCAAACCAACAAGTAAACAACTCAAGCAACCCATCGACACCGCCAATCACAAACGAATCGCTATCAGTATCGGCAATGAACGCAATGCGCGCATCGATGGACAGCATCCGCAACATGGACGCGATGCGGAGCTCAGTGATGGACATGTCATCGCCGCAGCAAGCGCAACAGCAGCAGCAAGACGCGTTGCGTATGCAGCAGCACGCCGAAGCTCTACTGCGCTCGCAAGCTGAAGCAGCGCTGCGTCTAGCCATGAGTCAAGTGAGTCACCGCGAAACATCCACCACACACTGATCTCATCTCACTCGTCCCTTCTTGCACACCCACACTCAAACGTTTATGATTTGCCTCTGCTTTAACGCACCTCAACGCACAATCTATGATTTTCGTTTTGTTCTCTTTTTGTTTCGTAGGTTAATCGCTATTAGCACAAAAAACCAATCCATCACCCCCGACCATCACACAACCCTTAAACAGACAGTCGTGCACCAAAAAGTAAAAAAATCACTACTGCACCACAACCATCGGCAAAAATTGGGTGATCTATTCCCAAATCGAGTAGATCACTCCGCTCGATCTGTGTTGGTAATCAAAAAATGCCCTCCTCCCCCCTTGATTAGGCGCTGCCGCAGTTGAACACGGCAATGCAAACGAATCAGCAACAAGTCCAACAACAAGTCCAGCCACAACAACAAGTGCCACAACAGCAGCAGCAGCAGCAGCAGGATAGCGCATCGCCATTGCGGCAGCATAACGGGAATGGTTACACGAACCAAAATGGTGGAGGCGCCGGCAGCGGCGGCAGTGGTAGTGCAAACGGTGTGCCGCAGGTGAGTCCGGACCTCACCGAAGCGCTCCGCCTGCAGGAGCAGCGCCTCGAGCAGGCACTCCGGCTGCACGGCAGCGATCCGCGCAGCCTCGGCTTTTCCCTGTCCGCCTGCCAGCAGCAGCAACAGCAACAACAGCAGCAGCAGCAACAACAGCAGCATGCGCAGCAGCAACAGACCGGCCAGCAGCCATGAGACGACGAGGACGTGGGCTTCTTCTAATCCTCACAAACTAAGCAGGAAGTCCACGTTTCAAACACACACCCCTCCCCGAGTTTCCCCGAAGATGCCATGATGGATCCGATCCACGGATCGAAATTAAGGCAAAAAACAGTATAATAGTACAAATTTGAGTATGATGATGACGCATGTGAGTGAATGTTATTAGAATTACTATTGCTAAACACACAACAACAACAACAGAAACAACACACGAGAAACTTAACGATTAAGGTACTATACATCAATGAGATTCGATTTCATTGCATCCCATGATTACTATCACTAGGTGTAGGATCAAACTATGCAAATATTGTACATAATATTGATAGGGCTTTACCGTTTTTAACTTTTTCCCACTCTAAGAAGAAGAAACAAAAACATTTTCGCAGCGATCGTGTGCCAAAAATTCAATTTCACGGTGTTTTTGTATTTGATTTCGATCACGATCGTTATGGATATTTGTACAATAATAGGCAATAAGTGCTCCGAACCAATTTTGTGTTTGATTCGATGGTATAACTAACTGTATGCAATCTTGCAAAAAATCAAAATCTAATAATTTAATTTTAATTAACACACTTGAAACCAAAAAACGCATTTAACTTTAAACGTTTTCAAATTTTATTTACACGAAAAGTGTGAGCGATAGAGAGAAAGATGAGAAAGCCGAAAGAGATGTGGCAGAGAAGAAAATTTATTTATTTAGAAGCAAAGACCAGATAATTTTATTGCAAATTCTTTTTTATATAATATAGTATATTATTACGTACGCGGTGCATGATTGTTAACTGATGTGTGAGAATGCGCAAATGGCCCTAAAAGAGTATATTTACGCGACGATTAAACAATAATAGGAGTGAGCGTTAATCGTGGACGAAATTTGGAATTTAGACAAAATGCCGACAACAAGAAACAAAAAACTAATGAAACGGACGATGAAATTAAATATTATTATAGAAATATTATAAATCTACGAAATAGTTATAAAGATAAATTTTAACTATGACAGATGATGCGCGTACAAAGCGTTCAATGTCAGAAAAAAATATATATATATAGAAAAGATATATATGTATATCACCCCCCGCGCAGAGGAACACTTTTTTATGTTTTTATACCGCGAAAAAGAGAGCGAGAGAGAGAAAAATCTATTTGTAAAACAAATAAACCGTATCTATAATCGACTATTTAACAGAAGATGAAAAGTGGTTTGAAAAAGGAAATATTTCGGCTAGTATTTAAGCGATTTCCGGTCCCAGAGTGCCAACGAGTAGATCTCTCCCGAATTTGTTGTTGCAACAAAATCGGAGATTTGTATTTGTCGGTACTCTGTTAATTCTGTTACACTCCCCCCAATTCACCTCTACATCCAACACACAAACACACAACACACAACACTCACTCACTATTTAAATAATAACTAACAATAGTCATATGGTACAACAATAGTAATCTTAAGCCGCAATAGTAATTTCAAATTGAGAAACGGATGCACAATTTGAAAATGAAATATCATGCAAACAAACCAATTTCCCAAAACTGTGACTTAAACTAATACAACCCCGAAGTGACTCAGCAACTAAGGTTGTTGGTAAAGTGCCACCATGGCACTTTCACCCCCTCGATTATGACGAAGAAACAACAAAGCAACAAAATACGTAAAATACGAAACGAAAGACGACGAAGAAATAAGTAAATAAACCAAAAAAAAAATAAGTACAATAGCCCGGTTGCACTAAGTGCTACACAAGTTTTGCCCGCCATTATTACACGTTGCGACCAACCCCCGCGACACACACACACAATCTAGCAGCGAGCGTAAGAAGAAAGACTGCGAGTGACGTGTAATAACATAATTGATTAAAAAAATCTGCAATAGCCCAATCTGCTGCGACCCGCCGGGGGGGGCCGGCCCCCCACACACACAACGCTAAACAGCGCCCCCCGCGATAGCCCAAAAGCGGGACACCGCCGCCACCCCCCGAAACGCGCAGCAAAACCCCCCACACACATTTAATAATGCTCATATATAATTTTTCTCTCGTACAAACAAAATATCTACTAAACTACTAACTACATACTCGTATAACAAATAATAAATAAATAAAAAAACGTATTACAATGCAAAAAAAATACAAAAAAATAAATCTATTAACGTATATAATAAATATCTATATATTCATAACAGCGAAAACAGAAAACAGAAGACGATGGTGAACATCCAGTTTTTCGAAAACAAAATGCCCTAAAACACACTCATCGATGATGATGAAGAAGAAGAACTATTAAGGACATAGCAAACAAAGGTGTACGAATTTTACGTAAATATGACGTCTATACGCCCGAGTGGACAAGTATTTATCGTAAAATGAACGCATATATAACTACAAAAATGAACAACAGAAGAAATTTTAAGAACGAAGAGAACATCAAGAAAAACAAGAAAAGAAACAAAAAATGGAAGATGGAGAAATTTATTTGCAATAGCCCACCACATACACACATTTTTCTCGAGATTTTTTCCGCTTTGTTGAACGCAAAACAAGAGAAAAAACAAACCAAAAAAATCCCACAAAAAACCAGGTTTTTGCTTCAACAAAGACGTTCGAAGAAATCATCTAAGTTTTCACCGATGTTTAGTTTTTTTTAACAACCAAGATATTACACCCAACAACTTGTTAATATCCTGAAGGAAGAAACAAATCAACAACCATCTAGATTTCGAAACGTTTTTTGTGTTTCGGAAACGCAATCTAAAAGTGTTTAGATTTCAAAAATCAAGTTCAATGAAGAACACAATCTTGTTCATTGTTCAGCGAATTGTCAGCTAAAGTTAAACAAAAAAGAAGGAAATTAGGAGACAATTTATCTCTTGCGTGGGTGGTTGGATTCCGGACTCAAGTGCAGGGCGCGCTGGTGGCACACAAAAAAATCACTGCATATTAAATACATAAATACAATAAATATCGATGTTTAAACTCAAGTTATAATTATTCCAGTCAAATGCTTAGACGAGTTCAGTTCCACTACAAGACAGGTCAAACCCGTATAATAAATGTGACAGGAAATCGTAAACGTATAACTTTAACTAACCAGATACTCTACCAGATAATTACTTAATTACTATTTACAGGATACTATTACAATAGATTTACAAATGGCAAATGTTTATATTATTCGCTTTCCGCCAAACCGAATGGTTGTTCACAATTAAATGTACTTAACCAAATGTTGCGTATAAATAATATTTACAGGGTTCTTTGTTTCACAAAGGACGTAGGTTTTTCGTAAAGTAAACAGGACAAGTTTTATGTGTAGGATTTCAAACAAGTAAAATAATAGCCAGCTAAGCACGTAGTCGTTCACGCCCACACACAGTCGGTCTCCACATGCAAAGGAAAAATAATCCGAGAAAAGCCACCAGCCCCAAACACGTATTGATAACGGAACCACCAAAACCACCGGTTCGCAAAAAGTAAAGAAAACACGTCAAACAAAACTCCAACCAAACAGCAACAACTTTCAACAACAACAACAACATCAACCAATGGTTTGACGATAATACAAATTGTATCATTTCGAATTCTGTATTTTAAAAGCGATATGGTTTTGTTATTTTGTTACTTTTGATGATGAAAAATCACCTGCAATAGCCAAAACGCGCTCGCGTTGCTCACGCGGGCGTTATGCAAAAGAATCGTTCACATTCGGAAACAAAAACGAAGCAAAACGAATCAAGTAGAAGAGGAGCAAAAAAAAGGAAAAGAAAAGGACGAAGATTTACCAGACTTGAGTTTGTTTCGTTTAGACCCATACAACGGCCGACCTGGCGCTGGCGTAGGATAGAGTTTTCCCCAACCGGAAGTCACTATCCTATTTGTCATTTGCCAAATGGTGCTTTGGTGGGTGTTTTACTATAATCTATAAATCTATAAAGTAAAGTAATAAAGTTAAATAATAAATCGTATGCATTCCGAAGGAAGAAAAAAGCGGAAAGAAAATAAGTAAAATGCGTAAAAGAAAAACAACACCCCCCCACTCGAGATACAAGGAGACTAAAAACGGAAAAAAGGGAAAAACTAAGGAAGAAAAGGAAAAAGAAAAAAGGTAGCTAGAATATCGGGAAATTCAAAATTCCTTTTTGGAAACTAAGACAGGACTGAAGAAAACAAGAAAACAAGAAAGAAACTAGAGAAAAATTCACAATTTTTCGACGCAAGCCAACAAGAGATGATACTGACTACCTTGTAAAAAAGAAAATCATAAAATATATTTGAAATTGAGTAAAGTCACTTTTGGGAAACTACTAATAAACTCTCATTCCTCTCAAGGAAAACTCTTTTCGGCACACAAGCAGCAAAAGCCAAAAAACAAAAAGGGATAGAGCAAAACCACTTGAGGGAAATTTTAACCGAGGAGATGCGAAACCACATAATATCTAATATCTATAATTACGTATCAATTAATTATTACTGAACTTATTAATTAACAGAATTAAATGGATATAATTACCTACAACAATACTAACTTAACGATAGTTTTTCCACACACAGGACACACAAAACACAAAACCACACTTTTGATTTACCAAAAAAGAAAAACAAATAACAAAAAAGACATTTGAAGTGCAAAATCCTTTATGGTTTTCCTCGTGAAACTTCTTGATTTCGATTCAACGCTAGAGGAAGAGTTATTATAAACAACGTTATCGTTGAGAATCAAATTAGAATTTATTTACGACACAACAAACCACTTTACACGCTCCTTATCCACACCGAAACCCACCCCCCAAAAAAACCCCCCAGATTACAATAATTATAACTAACAACAAATCGCATACAGAAATACCTTAATACGAATGGCGAATGAAGATGATAGAGGCCGAAGAGGTATCCGGTAATTTTACATAACTACAACTACCACTTTGCAGACAGGTTGCAAAAATGAAGACAGCAGGAGAAAACTTTTGAAACAAATTTCAAACAAGCGTTCAGAGAAAAACCAGCAACAACACCAACAACCAAGAACTTTGCAATTGTTTGAGAAAAAGATTGAGTATGATTTGTTTTCGCGTATAAAAACCATCGACTGTTATATCAATTTTTCAATCGCGCCTTGAAAATTAATCCAAACCGCAATCAACAAAATAATTTCAATTTTTTTACACCACACCCTTCAAAACGTATATATTTACAAATTTGTTTTTTATTTATGCACAATGTAATCGTTTTCTATTTTAATATTATTACACTTTTGTAAACTTTTGTTTTTTTCGGATTTTATTATTTTTATTATTATTATATTATTATATTTTGTGTATTTTTTATTATTATTTTGATGGATACAATTTTATCATTCTGTTTTTCATTTGTGCGTCAAACGCAAGCAATTATTATAAGTTTACTAAAGTAAGTTTTTTTCGGACTTAAGTTGACTTAAGCTTAATTTTATTAACGAGTTAAGAGAAAGTCCCGAGACTGCCATTTACGATTCGTAAGTTTCCCAATAATTAATCTATAGCATTGTAATTGCATCCATTATGTAGTTTTTATTATTATTGTTTCCTCCTCCTCGTCCTCCTCCCATCCACGCTCCCTTAAACTATTAATTAATTATTTATAGGCAAAGATAAGACTTAAACAAACTCCCACGCCTACTTCCTAAATGCATCAAATGTAATCTAAATCACTTTATATCTCATATGAAACACTTTAGACCCTTATTATCGATGATAATTTTTTATGTTAATGTGAAACATACAACAAACACACAACATGTGAAATGGAAAATATATGTAGCTTTTGTTTTTTATTGGTTTAATTGTTTTTTATTTTGTTTCTCTCAAACAACCTGCAACTGGTTCTGGTTCTGGTTCTGGTGTGCAAACGAATTTTGGGGCAAAATTTTAAGGGAAAAAAATGAAGAAGAATGTGTATGAATGCGCGACGGATGTATTGTATGAATGCAAAACGGAATGTATCTATTCGGCATTTTTTGTTTAAATTTACTTTCTTGATTCGACAATTTGTGCTAAGGAAACGAAATCATCAAAAAAACCAAAAGCGGCATTTGACTACTAATCTAAGGCAAACTAAGTATTTAAATTATTGGATAAGATTTTTGCACGTGAAACAAAAAAGGTGAAAAAAAAGCGGTGAAACAGAAAACCTATCTGTGAAAATTATGAGGCATTATAATAAAAATATTTCGACGTAGTAGATTTTAAAAACAAACAATTGTTTCAATGTGAAATCACTGCAACAAAATTTGCGCAAAACGTGTGCAGAAACAGACACGCGCGTTTTTCGGAAGATGATTTAAACAAATTGTACATAAATAAAAAGTGTAATTATATTAATTATATGAAACAAAAATTATTATTAATTGCTAGAAATTTGACTATTATAATGATGATTCATTGAACGAAGGTAAAAAAAATCATTTCGGAACGGTATGAGAGGAAGATCGTAAAATTTAAACCAAAAAAACACAAGTAACGTTTAGGGCATTGTATAAAAATTATGAAATTATTAAACAATTACATTTAAACTATTCCTGAATCAGCCAAAATTTGACTCGTAGATTTATCATCGTACGTACGGAAATCGATATAAAAACAACACACAAACAAAATGATAATCATTGTAAGAGTATTATGTACTTAATAATTTGTCTGAAGGATTAATGAAGTGTTTAATTTAATCCTTTCCGATTCGATTCTATGTTACATTTGCGATTTGTTTCATTGATTAAGCAAATTATGCATTCTGTAAATTGTACGATACAAAAGGACGAGCTAACGAGAAGAATGTGTATAAAATTCTATGAAACGAGCACAACAACCTGAAAAAACCTAAAGCTGCGTAAAGAAGAAAAAGAAACACAGGAGATGAAACACTTTCGATGTATGAAAAAAACAAAAAATTGTATGTGTGGTTATGTAACCTATTTACTGAAGAATAGCAAACAAATATTTAAAAACATTAACTCCAGCTTGCATTTATTTACAATAACAATTCCTTTTTCACATTTCATCAGATCTACAAACAACATTTCAAACCAATTGTCAAACCAATTCTCAAACCAATTCTCAAACCAACTGTCAAACCAACCAGCAAACAACAAAACCAGTGTGGTTCATGTTCAATAGTTTTTGTAAAGGATTTTCCAATAAGACGTTTCATTTTGATATTTAAATCTTCAGTGATGAGGCCCATTTTCACAGCATTTTAAGCAGAATTGTCGGATTTGGGGCTTAGAAAATCCAAGAATGATGGTTGAAAAGCCTCTCCATCACTGTTTGGAGCGGTTTTTGGGCTGGCGGTGTGATTGGATCTTACTTTTTCGAAAAGGAGGCTGGTGCAACTGTTACGGTGAATGGATGGTGCTACCGAGCTATGATTAATGATTTTTTATGGCCGGAATTGGAAGATATCAATGTGGACGACGTTTATTTTCAGCAAGACGGCGCTACGTGCC
>JARJDR010001777.1:0-16791 GCA_030264135.1 Myllaena sp. GC000078
GCCAATTTGAAATTTAAATTTGGCGCCATTTAGTTCTACCCGCTCCACCGATTCTAGCGCCACACATCGAGACCCAATTTTTAACATGGCGGCTTGCACTCTGATCTACTCTGTGGGTGGGCCGCAGTGGGCCGCAGGCAGTCGGAGGCGGCGTGGTGGGTAAAAGTGCAAACAGCTGGGCGCCGCCGCGCCAACTTCAATCAAATTATGTAATTATGAATTAAGACACGAGATGAGAATCGTATCCAAATCATTAATAATTACTTATGAAACTAGCAATTCGGTTAATGGGATGTATTTGGGCTGAATTGCACTGCATGCATGAACTGCATCTATTCGTTGATGTGAAGCTCTGGTATTTGAGAAAATTGCGCAACTTCAAGACGCTGCAGCTGGACGAAGGCTATCAAATCAGCGATTTATGCTTGGATCAAAGCGGTAGCTACTTGGCGATTGTTGTCATGCAGCTGTACGGCATGTAGACTTGATTCGAATCCCTTCAATAATAGGCAAACAATCAAATTTTTGAATGGAGCGGAGCGAATCAGTTGGCCGACGTCTCACCAGGGGTTACTGGCGCCACTGCGCGGAACTGGTCGCAACGGTCGCAATGGTCGCGACCATGTCGCGACCAGTCGAACCACTACGACTGACTACGACTTGCTACGACTGACTACTACTCCTCACTACCACTCACTACTACTGCTGACTACTGCAAATCACTGCAAATGAGCTCCACTGTGCTCCACTGGCTCCACTCCATGAGCTCCTTGCGAGCTCCGCCGCTACCATCCGTTCGGTGCGTTCGGTTGTTTGCTACGTTTGCGTTGGCTACTTGGTGCATGGATACTTAGTGAAACTGTTAACGCTGTTAACTACCCGCGAATGAAATGATCGCACGCCGACGTCGAGCCGGATCATCCGAACGCGCAATGATTTGTTAAACAAACCCTCCTACTTCGCCGCCTCCGCCGAAACGGTCGAAACACACACGCTTACCAGGGACTTATCCGAGTGAGATCGCTTCGCCAAAGTCGACACCGTCAACAGTCAGGTGAATACCGCATTAAAACAACACACGATCACGATAAGCTGAGCACAAGGGTTGATGGAAGTAGGTGACCATGGATACCGTTGACATCCAAGCCGTTGAGTCGAAGCTGAGTGATGTGACTGTAACGGCGATACCGATGAACCACAAGATGCCGTCCGGCAGCGGCGGCGGCGCCAAAGAGATGCTCAAAGACCTCTCGCCGAAGGACAACGGCCTGTCCAAGTACGCGCAGCTGCTGGGCGTCATCGAGGAGCTGGGCCGCGAAGTGCGGCCCACGTACGCCGGCAGCAAGTCGTCGGCGGAGAGACTTAAGCGCGGCATTGTGCATGCCCGCATCCTAGTGCGCGAGTGCTTGATCGAAACTGAACGAAGTGGTCGGCAATAATCGCGCATGTTATTTTAAGTTTTAACCAATTAACAATGCTTGGTGCATGTCAAGATATGAACATATTTACAGATAAAACCAGTCCTCCTCTTCCTCCCCAGGATTCTCATTAAATACACCAAAAACGATGATTAAGATACAGTTCAAATTTCACAAGATGCATATTTATTCAAGTCAATCTCTCAGGTGATTGTTATCCTAAATGTATGAAGCCTTATGATGACAATGAATTATAGCAATTAACTATTTTGATAATAAAGGACCTGACCATTTTAACTGCATTTTGCATAGAGAAGAAAAGCATACATACTGAATCACAAAAATTTATTTTAAACTAAATTTTAAACATAACAATTCGAAACCACTATTTCGATGAACAAACTATTCAGTGTTGTCAGTTGCATTCAGTTTCTCTGCATTGATCTCAGTGAGCCTTTGCTCAATCTCGCCTGTGGGTATACCTTTGCTTTGGTTGAATTCCAAAGATACTTTGAGTTGATGTTCTTCCAGGCCAGCAATCCTACTGTACAAAGTTCGGCCCAGTTCCTCATCCACATGATTTTCCTCTCTCAGCACACAGAAGTAAAGCATGAAGATTGTAAGGCTTGTGATTATTACGATCGGCTCATACGAAAGGCGTTCATTGGTAACGCCCGTCCGGGATACTTTCGCGGTCCATCGTGCAGCACTCGATTTCATATACCTGAGTGGGACATCGTCTTCGTCGACCGTCTTTGGAGCGCTTCCTCGCGAGGATGAGTGCGCTAATGCGGTGCGCAGTGGAGGCAGCCGCCTAACAATTTCGTCGCATTGCGTATGACAAATTATTACTGTTCGGGTTGTGCTTACCTGAGTAAGTGCCGGTTCACTATCACAGACCGAACAACAAGATTGTTGAGAAACATTTTGGAAGTGCGACAGTGCGACTTACGCGGCTATCCCGGCTATCCAAATTGCCGCACATAACCTCTTCACCAGAAGATGTGATTGGTAAGAATTAGTAGGGTATTGTTCAGACCAGTGAAGCTAGATTTCAAGGGCCGACCAACTCTTGTTGAATACAGTACGATCGTATTCACCCACACCTCACGTGACCTCAAATATTATGCGCACTTTGGTGATGAGGATTAACATGAAAGCAACAAAAATAAAGTATAAAATGACTTTATTCAACGGATTCAGTTTCAATTAATAAATTACTTCTCAACTTGCCAATCCAATTAATTAGTTTCAAAATTTATCCACAGAATACTTAATTCAAAAGAAGAGCAGTAATCAGCAATTAAATATTATATTTGAGACAATTAATGGTTACCTTTAAAGCACTTGAATAACTTGCATGTAGTATTAAAACATTTATATGAAACATCATAAATTACAAGTATATGCTGTGTTTTATAGAATGAACTTTGTAGAATGTTGTGTAATGCTCACAGTTGTGATCCAGTATAAACCAAGAGTAGAGTGTAATGTATAAATCGGTTGATGAGACGATTGCCTGTATCCAAGACATCCATATCATTTAAACACAATCGTATCAAGCATTGCTCCTAAGCACTGCACGATATTGTTGGTCATTAGCACATCGACCTTCTCTTCCAAGTGTCGCTTCGGATCCTGCTTGCCAACATTCTTGATCGCCAGCTGCTCAGGCGTCATCTTCTCCTCCTCTTCGAGTGCTTTGTTGTAGTTCTTCGCAAGGTCCAGCATGTCGGCGACGGTCTTCTCGTTGGCGTTGCAATTCTCCGCATAGCTCGCCAACGTGAGGCCGTCCATCCACGATTTCTTGTGCAGATTTAGCAGCATCTTCTGCTCCAGCTCGTTCTTGCGATAGTTGATACTGATCGAGTAGTAATGGCGATTCAGGCCGTGGATAAGCGCCTGCACCGACGGCTTCTGCAGATGGCCGAGATTCGAGGTGGTCTGTCGCGGCTCCTGCCCAAGCACCATCATGTTCGGATTGATCAGCCGAAAGGCGTCGATGACGACCTTGCCCTTCACCGACTGGATGGGATCGACGACGACGGCCACGGCGCGCTCGGAGAGCGCCTCAAACGACTGCTGCGTGTTGATGTCGACGCCGGACAGCCAGCAGCCGAAGCCCGGATGCGAGTGGTACCAGCCGACGACCATCTCGGGCCGGCCCGTTTGGCGTAGCATGTCCAGCATCTTCGCCTGGAACACTGGATCGACGGCCTCCACGCTCACGCCCGTGCCCGTCTGCGGCATCGCAAACACGTCAATCACGCGCACCGTGTAGTCATCGACGAACTCGCCTGCAATTCAAATGCGCCTTATTGCAATGGCGATGACTTGCTAATGTGTGGATTGTAACCAAGGTAGGAGCAGTACGGCCGCTCCTGCTTGCATTACAACTTAACTCACCCAACATTAGGCCCATCACCTCCATGGGTACACCGGCGCGGCCGTGCTTCAGCATCTTTAACAGGGCGAGCGAGGATATGTACACCTGCTCGGCGGTGTCGACGACGGGCGCATCGGAGGGTGGTGGCGCTTGCGACAAGCCCTGCATACCTCCACCAAGTCGCAACAATCGGTCCATGAGGGTGGAGGATTGGATGCAGGCGTGAATACGCCGGCTTCGGAAGGAGATTACTTGCCCGCTGCACCGATCTAATACAAACTGTCGTCTGTGACAGATACTTCGCCGTGCGCACCAAGTTTCCTGAGTGCACTGCTGTGCACGACGTAGCCCCACAAGTTCGCGAACTTTAACTAAGAATTTTGGGAATTGAATGTACGACTCACCGCCGTTTAGCCTATAAATGTGCAACTCACGATGCTGGTGGCATTTTCGTTCCTCCCACCTTCACCTGCCTTCTCCCACTGTTTCCCACTGCATGTCAGTCCGAGTCGTGAGCAGTCGTGAGATTTCCCTTCATTCGATGCTATAGGCAACACGCTGAAAGCTGGCGTGTGTGACAGGTCAGTGCTTCTCCCTCTCACTCAATCCTAGCGCACAAGTGCGAACGAGAGAGAACGATAACCGGTGGCTTGCACACACGCCAGTTTTCAGCGTTTTCCCTATATGTTGTAAAACCCTACATGGAATTTGACATTTTGACAATTGACAATTAACCTATTTACCCTATGTACATATTTGAATTTCGAGCTTGAGGGGGTTATGTGCAACTGTGATTTCTTGCAATTTGCTGCGCTTTTCTTGCTTACCTAAGCAGTGCGCTCAGGTGTGCTCAGGTGGCTCAGGTGCGTTCCTCGCGTCCCCCATTTCTATGACTTAAGTTGCTTGGGTGAGTTGTCTCTTAACCGATTTGCCATGGAAAGTGATAGTGTACTAGTCTGCTCGGTTTCGACGGAATGGGCAAACGCCCACGGCGCGATCCAGCGCAAAACTGCGCACAAAAAGGCCACCCTGCGCTTGTGCCGTAATGAATTTCGCGCAATCATACTGGAAATCACGGCCGATAAGCAAGCCCCAATGAAATTTCCACTCAAGAATATGTCCGTTCATAATAAGTTCATGAACGAGGGCAAAACGTCGATGAAGTTCGCCGAACAGAAGTGCACCATCTTCCTGTCCAACGCGCCGCCCGGCCAGCTGACCACCTTCCTGAAGACGCTCTTTGTGAAGATGACTGGCGACAAGAAGGCGCCGCCCGCGAAAGCGTCGCTGCGCGAGCAATTGCTCGCTAACAAGCCGAGAGTGCTGGACGAGATCAGTCCGGTGACCGTCGCCGACCTGCGGGATGTGAAGCACGTGTCCAAGGCGACGGACACCACCCCGTCGCCGCTGAGCCGAAAACGGAAACTGCTCGATGGGACGTCACCAGTCGCCAAAAAGTCGTTCACTGTTCGTGATCCGCTCAACGAGGAGCAAAAGGAGATATTGCACGCGTGCCTTGCTGGCCAGAATATTTTCTTCACGGGCAGCGCGGGCACCGGCAAGAGTTATTTGCTCCGCAAGATTATTGCCGCATTGCCGCCGGACGTGACGAGCGCCACGGCGTCCACGGGCGTTGCGGCTTGCCACATTGGCGGCGTGACGTTGCATCAGTTCGCTGGAATTGGCAGTGGCGACGCTTCAATGGAGAAGGCATACCGTCTCGCGGAAACGTCCGCAACCGCCACGATATGGAGGCGCTGCAAACATTTGATCATCGATGAGATATCGATGGTTGATGCCAGTTATTTTGAGGTAAATTGGGATTAGCACTCAAGTACACAGAACGCTTGAAATATTATGCTTACAGAAAATCGAGGCTGTTGCACGTCACGTGCGAAGAAACGACAAACCGTTTGGCGGAATTCAATTGATTCTATGCGGAGACTTCCTGCAACTGCCACCGGTGACGAAATTCAACACCGAAAAGAAGTTCTGCTTCCAAACGCAGGCGTGGAACGAATGCGTACAGCGCGTATTCGAATTACGCACCGTGCACCGTCAAACCGACCCCGAGTTCGTGCGCATCCTGAACATGATTCGCGTCGGAGACGTTACCAACGATATCACCGACCGTTTGCTGGCGACCGCCAAGCAGCAGATAGAGCAGCATGGCATTCTCGCAACGCGCCTATGCTCCCACACACAAGACGTGAATCTCATCAACGAAAGCAAGCTGAAAGCGCTCGTGGGCGAGGCGAAGACGTACCTGGCGCAGGACAGCAATCCGCAGGCGAGCAAGCAGCTCGACCAGCAGACGGCCGTGCCGGGCAGCCTGCTGCTGAAGTTGCAGGCGCAGGTGATGCTCCTGAAGAACATCAGCGTCGCGACGGGGCTCGTGAATGGCGCGCGCGGCGTCGTCGTCGCCTTCCGCGACGGTCTGCCGCTGGTGCGCTTCCGCAACAAGAAGGAGTACCTCGCGAAGCCCGAGAAGTGGACGGTGAAGACGGCGGGCGGGGCGGTGCTCACGCGCACACAAGTGCCGCTGAAGCTCGCGTGGGCGTTCTCCATCCACAAGAGCCAGGGGCTGACGTTGGACTGCGTGGAAATGTCGCTGGCGAAGGTGTTCGAGGCGGGACAAGCGTACGTCGCGCTATCGCGCGCGCAAAGCCTGAATGCGCTGCGCGTGCTCGATTTCCGCGCGTCGCAGGTATGGGCGAATCCCATCGTCCTGGAGTTTCAGCAGCGGCTGCGCGCGCAAATCGCCGACGCCGCCATCGTCAACACGCTGATACCTCTCGGAGCGAAATCGATTGGCGTGCGCGCAAAAGCGAAAAGCGTCGGCAGGAAACCGAAGAAGTTGTTCTCTGATAAGCCGCTTGTCACTATCGGTTGATGCGCAGCTGCGGCGACTTTCTTATGACTGGCCTTAGCCTTAGATCATAGTCAATTAATTCTTCAAGTCCTTTTATGACCTAGGTTACGTGCATTAATTCGTATTTTAATCACCAGAATAAATACCAATTTACATGTATATTGAAAGGGTAGCATTAATTTTTCAACTGTGACTGATCTCACGCATTAGAATTTAATTGTTAAAGAATTAAGATTATTTATTTATTTTGAAAATGAACAAGCAGGCATGAAAAGTAGAGCATGAAAAGAAAAGTCGAGGCTAGACTCTCTCAAGTGTTCCTCTCTCCCTATTTAATTTACAATGTCCGTTCCTGTGGTTTCATTCATCGTCAACATAAAACACATAGATAGATGATGGATTGCAAAGAAAGGAAAATAAATTTCATACAAATCGACAGACCGCAATAGAAAAGCATATACCCTATGTGTTCGTTACCACCTTGTGCATCCTTAACTGCTGACGTTTATTTCGACGGGCGGTATAAATCGCCAAATGTGATGAGTGTTAAAGCTCATATTGGACGTGGGTGCAACGCACGCATCGGGTGCCGTCACATGAATGTCCATCTTGTACTGGCCAGGCGTGAAAAACAGCACGTTGCACGCGTGCTGCGCGCTGTTTTGCGGCTCAAGCGTTGGTAAGAAGATTCTGCACATGCACGAGAAATGAATTCCATATGAAATATGAAAAGTTATGATAATCGACTCACTTTGACGGTCCAGTTATCGAAAGGCGCGTCTCCAATTTATAGTTGCAGACGCCATTCTGATAGTCCTGGTAAAACTGCACGGTCATGATCAATTCGCTGAGCGCCTTCTCAAGACTATTGCACACGCGAATACTCAGATTGAGCGAATCGCCCGCATCGCAGGAGAGCGTCTCCTGTGGTTTCACCGGCGACCCATTGACCGCAACATCTGGAAAGCGTGATTGCAACAACGTTCGAAGCGACATTGGTTATTACCCCAATGCAGCGGCGACATGCGGACAATGTCCAGCATGTTGGGCGTGAGCGTAATGCCCTTCAGACTCGCCGTGCCCTTCGTCTCAATGGCGGGCAGATACCATTGCAGATCGACCAGGTTCGCAATGTGTTCGGAGCACACCTTGTCGAGATCGGGGCGATCGTCCGCATGCTTCTCGTCCATGTAGAACGGCGTGAGCTTCGACAGCGGACAACGGTCCACAGGCACTGGTATGCGACACGACTCGTGCCCCTCGACCAGCATTTGCTTGGTCGGCGTGTAATGCAGTTCCATCTCCTGCGAGGTGAGATTCGCCACGTCCAAGACTAGATAAAATTGCGACGATCTGCAACAGCACACAAACAAGTTACCAGGGTGGGTGCAGGCCGATGATGGGCAGCGATCATTACGTTTCGGCCGGCAGCACATCCCAGTTGGTGACCTGCATGGACGGCATCATCTCGAGCGTGATGAAGATCGAGCAGGTGCGACAGAAGCCGGCGGCGAGGCCGGCGCCGCCGCTGTAGCGCAGCTGCAGCTGGCCCTCGACGATGGCGGCGGCGGCGTGCTGCGGTAGTGCGAGCGCACCGGGTGAGCGGCAGCCGCCGCCGCCCTGTGTCGTCACGCTGCTCTGGCCCGAGTTCGTCGAGCGGAAGCTCGAGTTGAGATCATTGCGTCGCGAGCTGTGAAAGCTGCCGCCGAGCGCACTGTGCACTGGCGAATTGAGGCGCGACGGAAGTGAACTGGGCCCGCCGCCAGCGCCTGCCGCCGACACCGACATGATGCTGCTGTCGGCGTGCGAGCTGCCGAACACACCGCTTGACAACTCGGCGCCGGCATATGCGGCGTTGAGGAAGTTGGCCGCCGCGTAGATCTGCAGGGTTAGCGTCGCCGCCTGCTTTGGCTGGATGGGCAGCTGAGCGATGAGCGACTCCTCGCACCAACGGAAGATTTGTTCCTGCAGCGCGTGCTCGATGCCGCTTTGGATCGATATCTCGAGCATCTCGATCGGCACCTGGCTGGTGTTGGTCAACGTGATCGTGCACTCGGTCGCTTCACCATTGTGCAGGCTGAGGCTGGCCGAAGTCACCACGTTCTCGAAATTTTGGAAGGTTGAAAACGTCGCGCTCTGCGGCAAAGACGTCTTCACATCCATCACCGGCAGCGATGGTATCACCTGCAAGTTACATTCATAGTGATATCGTTAGAAATCACGGCAAATGACGTAAATCACCTCAATGGTGTAGTGCGGCAGGAAATTCTTCATGAAGCGCAGGCGGCAATTCGACTTGACGCCCAATGTGTGTGTACTGTAACCGAGCAGTTCCAATTCGCCAGACTCCTTGGGCGTACCAACGAGCGTTAGCAGTGTGGGCGTCTCCGGTGGCAAGACGACCGTCTCCGGCACCGATTCGAAGACAACGCCGGACGTTAGCAAACGCATGTTTGACACAGTCAGCTCGAATGGCAACGGGTTCAGAAGTTTTAACGAGACCTCACAGAGATCGTCTTCAATCCATAGGAAATCTAGCAGACAACACACCACTAGGTAAGCACTTGGGCGGTATGGAAAGATGTCAAATTACCTATTTTACTGGCGGGTTTATTCGCTTTTCGCTCCAGACTGCCGAAGTTCATCGGCATGAATAGGAACGGACCGTTGTCGTGCTTGAGCGTCTCGACCTTCTGCGGCTGGAGATGAGGCGGTAGATTCTTGAGCGTATAGCTCTTGCACACTGGAATGTTGATTAAGTTTGCCGGTGGAATGACCACGCCGCTTTCGAGCACCAGCGGCACCGGCGAGCCCTCGCACTGCGCCGATAACGACTGCAGCTGCAGCGACAGCTCGCGCTGGTCATTCGCCGACAAGTGCTCCCACATCGTCTGCAGCAGAAAGGTCATGTGGCGCGTGGCGAGCGCCGAATGGCCCATGCGCTTGGCGGCGACGACGAGCTCCTGCAGGATGTGAATCTGCAGACTGGGCCAGCCGAGCTGTGTGCACGTCGACGCCATATCGGTGGGGTCCAAGCTCAGGCGGTGGCCGGGGAAGCTCTGCAGCATCAGATTGTAGCACTGCGTCCAATTCGGCTTCGGATTCTGCACGGACACATAGCGGCTAGCCGCGAGGCGATGGCAGAATGCTGCCTTGCGTCGGAAACCGATCTGCGTGTACAGCTCGGAGAGCGTCTCGAAGCGCTGGATTTTCTCCTGCTCGGACAGCGTCAGATTGATGAAGACGACGTTCTGCAGGAAGCTCGCCGCTTGCAGCGAGTGATTCTGTTCGACCGATATGCGCGCTGCCTTGAAGCACGCCTCCGTCTCGATGATGCCCGCATTCTGGTACTTGCTGTAGTGTATGATCGCCTCACGATACCGCTTGAGGACGTCCTCGGCCGACAGCAGATGCACCGAATCCTTTTTGATGCCGCTCTCGAGAATCGGCGCGCTGGTGATGGATTTCTTCGGCGAGCCCTCCTGCAGGCTGGAGTTGCGATGCAGCGGCAAAAGGCGCTGAATGTTCGGATAGAGAATCAGCGCCGATGTGACGCAGAGGCCTTCGAACGCTGCGCCCAGCCACAGCCAATCATTGACCGACTTGAGCGTTTCGGCGGCGTTGAAGTAGTACGTGAGCGCCTCGTTGACGACGCCCGATTGCAGACACAAGTCGCCGAGGTGCTTAGTGACGCGTCCCATGCAGCGCTTCTTGTTGTTACGCGACTCCATGTCCAGGCCGATAATGTCCTTCTTCTCGAACGGCGCCAGCAGCAGTGAAACGCGTTCCAACTTCTCGCGGGACTTCTCCAGCCGCTTCGATTCGAGCACCCAAAACAAGGAGTTGATGAACTCGGTGAGTTGTTGTTCGAGATCGACGCACGGATCAGTCTCCGAATAGAAGAAGGCGCGCGTCTTGAAATTCGACGGCGTCGTGAATTTATTGTCGGGTGTGCGCTCCTCGCGCAGTTTCTCCAGCAGCATCTCCACTTTGTGTTTGCGTGCGTTCTCCTCCGGCCTGCACTCATCGCCTGTCGTGGACGCTTCGTCGTGTTCTTTTTGCGCTGCGCTCTTTCTTTCTTCCTCACTGGAACTTTTGTCACAACTGGAGCTATCATATGGGCTTGAGTCATCATCTTTTACAACTGCAAATATAAATTACAATCATCTCTCTCTCATTTCAACATATACATGACACATACTTTCACTATCACAACTTGATGTGCCAGCACTCCCAATTTCTCTTGCATGGTCCACAGGACTCTCAATCTCAGATGGCTTCAACAGTATGCATCTGGAGTCATACAATGTGGTTGTGTACTTGACTTTCAGACTTTCATGCACACGACAAATTTCATTCAGCTCCAACTGGGAATCATATTTGCCAATTGATACCAAACCTAACAATCTTCTGTGTGTCTGAAATCAAATGCATTACATGATGTCTCACAGTTTCTCAGAGTTTAGATGTGCAACAATTACTTGAAAGTCACCCCAGTCATTGTTCTCAATTGGATACTCCTTCACATAGCGAATGAAGATATTGCGGCGCTGGCCGGTAGAGTCGGTGACCTTGATGGTATTGAGGCGATTGATGCGATCGAAGAACTTATTATAGGCCTTCGGCTTGAGTTGCGAGCCGATCTGGCGGACGAGAATCAGCAGCGCGGCGTGATCGTGTGAGTATTGTTCATAGTCGGGATGCGACATGTTCGGTTCCGATGTTGAGCTGGAGAGGATGTAACTAACTGAGGAACGCATTGGAGTTGATGGAAATCGGCATATCTCTATGGAGAAGAAACAAGCAACGAGCTGCAATCGTTGGTGCGTGCACAGCGTCTATTGCTTTCTGCTGCCAGACGCCCACTGACGCGTGAAGATCGATTAATCGAAACTTACATGGATTTCCAATTGGTTGCCGGCCCCACTCTTTTCGCGCGTAACTGTTAATCGCGTTAAACTGCGTTAAACGCTAGTGTTTGGATACCGTCGTCGCCTTCCTCGTATCTCTTGTTTCTTGTTTGCCTGCATGAATGCCATAAATGACAATCAAGCCCAATCTGCCCATTCCTGCCAATTCCTGCCAATGATCAATTATGTCAATCAGCTGGCCGAGCTGGCCTGAGCTGGCCCAAGCCCAAGCCCCATTGAGGTGTATATAATGATATATTATAGACCCCAATGCCCAAGCCTGGCCTGTAAAACTGCTACCGGGTCAGTGAGAGACCCATTCTGACTATATGCAACTTGTGTTACACGAGGAGTATGTGTGAACCATTGAGATGTATAGTTTATACAGCTCATTGGTGTGAACATACTACGCTATGATCTCTTCCTGATGCTGTACCTAGAAGACAATAAAGGCAGCAAATAATTTGTTGAAGAGAACAACGCCTGACTCATAACATGTAGCGCAAAAAATGAGAACAAATCGAATACTTATTTTGTTCATTGAACAGCAAACTTTTAACGACGTCTTCTTCGCGGAGAGCACACAAGCAGTTTGCCTATGCTCTACCTCCCTCTTGATAATTCCATAGAAGAGAATAACGAGTTATGAGAAATTATTATAACAGCAATGTGTCAACTTTCGAAAAATTACGATTAGGCGTGTTTCAGTCGTGCCGTCATTAAATTTGTCTAAAAAGCCCAATTAATCAATTTAAATATGATTAACAAGACATCGCCGCCGCCGGTTTAATTTCATTTCTTTTTCGAAGCGTTAATTTATAATGCATATGTACATGTATTATAAACAAATACGATTATTGAAATATTTGTTGTACGCTGTCCATAGTTGAGAGCACCTTGAAAGCGTGACAGGTCAATGCTGATACATAACATATAATTTCACGAGATTGGAGAATTATGTAATTCTATGTTTGATTCATTAATATCACCATGTTTTTACACTTTGGTCCATGCTATTCAGCACTTGATTACCGCAGAGGTCATAAACTACATACATACATTGCATCTGATATACATTATTTCTATATTTTGTCTGGACAATACGAATAAATATTCATTCACTAACATCGGGAGAAATATATTCAAAAAGAGCTCACAATATGATAAAATATATTCTCTTTAACAAAATAGTACAACTACACACATCTCTCGCTCTCACATAAGACAGTAAAACAATCAATAGTTTTGCTATATTTTTATGCACACTTGTCATGAGGCATACACTTATTTGACCATATAAGTGCACCTTAGGCCTAGGAGTGTGCATTACCGTTCGTGTTCACAGGTGTATCTAAGCATATTCTTTTGATAACATTTGTAATTCGGTGGTCGAATCGTGAGTGGTGTGAATAGTTTCTATGAATAGCTCCTGTAAGCAGCATTCAGCTGTTCTAAAAATACGAAAGTCAGCACCGTGTGCGGACCCAGACGGCAGTAGTATGGTGTAAAGCCCTTCCATAATGCAAAGATGCCTTCGTTTTTCACCAATTTCATCAGAACATTAACAGCACCTGTGTACTCCGGTTTGCCATCAATGAACTTCATATTTTGAATCCTGCAAAAAGCAAGCACGGTAAGTGATTGGCTTTGAACAGTAAAAATAAAATAAAATAAAATAAAATCATTCATTCAGTGCGCGTATGTGAACATGCATGAACTTGAAGCATTGCCAAATGAAATGAGTTTGACGTAAATCGGAAAGGACAAAGTTTTCAATATGCGCATGCCGTGTGTCCCATTCAAGATCATAAAAGATTCATTGCCAAGTGTATGCTATAAGTTTGCGTGCGTCAAACACGCGAATAGCCTTACCTCGTCTTGGCGATGTCGACCGGCATCGAGGCTATCGTCGTCACCAAGCCCGATATCATTGATGCACAGAAATGCAGAAAAATGCCTTCATGGAAAAACGGGTAGGTCATCAGGACCTGCTTCGCCTGCGAGTAGCTGGCGAGCTGCGCCGCATTGACGACCATCGCTCGACCCATGGTGGGTATCGCGCCGCGCCACAGCGCAGTGAGACCTTCCTCGCGATAGATGCGGACGACCGCATCCACGACACTCTTATAGTTGCGCCGCTCGTTGGGCGGCAGCCGTCCGTCGGCAGTCATGCGGATGAGCGACACCTCGGCCGGGGTACCGACGAAGGACCCGCACACGCCAGCCGCCATACCGATGACCGCTTTCGCTGCGAAACTGGGCGGCTTGCCGTCTGAACTCAGCCAGTCGAAGATCATTTGGTAGACGCCCAACCGGGTGGTGGTGTAGGTCGCTTGTCGCAGCAGTCCGGCCGAGAGGCCATTGTACACTGCAAGCACACCTTCCTTCTGGACGATGCCGCGGAAGGCAGCAAACGAGGAGGAGTACTCCTTGGTTGCCGAGCCCATACCAGACAACTGCATGCGATTCTTGAGCAAATCCAGTGGTTGCACAAAACAGGTGGCCATCATACTACAAATTACATATATATATATATTATAAGATAACAAATTGTAACAATTTGCTACTTACCCTGCACTGCCGCCAAACACAAACTTAACACCATTGGGGATTTCCTTTTTTTCTGCCATTGTATGTATCTGTTTTGTGCGAAGCTGAAAAGACGCGTAAGTGAATAAAGAAATCAAGACCAGGGCAAATGTACTCACCACGTGATATAGCGATGCCGCGAGTTTCTAGTTCGAAGCAGTTCGAAGTAAATGCAAACGCGGAATGGTAACCGTGGGTAAAGGCGTTAAAGGCTCGCGGTGGCAAACGGTAATAAATTGCGCCAGCTGGGGCGTGGTCTATGCGATGATGCGAAAACGTCGTTATCGTTTACTGAGCCCAATTCGCACGCACACCAGAGGACGGCGAGTAAATAGAGTAAATAGATTTCGTAACCACTGTTGGTGTAGTAAATCGGAAGGGAGGCCTCCTCAAGGCTGCTTTAGCGGCGCTACGTTAAATGCGCTAATTTTGCTTCGAAGTGTGATAATTGATTTCATCCGCGTTTCGTGAGGACTTAATTACGGGCATGGTCTATGTGATGATGCGAAACAATGCGAAAACGTCGTTATCGTTTACTGGAGCCCAATTCGTATGCGCACGATATGCAAAAATGTACGCCAATGTACGCTTTCGCTTCTGGGACGCGCACAAGAGCGCAACAGTTTATCCCGGCTGGCTCCGGCCACGCTAGTGGAATTTAGTTTGCATTTCAATTAAGTCCACAAGATCGAAATGCCGATTCGTTGATTCATCCACGGGAAGCACGGGAACGACGGGAACAAGGTGAAAAAACTCTGTTTGTGACCTTGGGACAGACGCTGTCAGTCTGCGTGTTTTGAAGCAGAACCGCATGGAGCGCTGCCTGTACTCCTTCTTTCTTTTTCTTACCGAGTTTACTCAATCGCATCCATTTATATGAAATTGAAAACTATCTTATGAACTGTTTACTCAATAAAAATTCATTATTTCGAAGGAGTGTAGAATGGAATCAAATGTTGTTCTTTGCAGACCTTGAAATGAATATCACTGGAGCTCAATGAAATTATAAGCTACAAATATAGTTTATCTAAGCATTGGAATTGGCATAATGAAAACGGAAAATTGAATGAACAGGAAGACGACACTGCAGGCGGTCGTCTCGCGCAGGATGGGAATGGTGCTCGGCTTCGAGATGAGCTCATTGTCAGACACGGTGTACGCACCGCTCTCGCCGTCCGGCAGCGTGCTCTGGCGCGTTGCGCCCTCCGCACGGCTGCGCGCCTCCGCTACGCTCAGTTTCTCCCACAGTTTGTACAGTGTCTGGGAGCGTATGGTCAAGGAAACATTATCGTGCAAGGACACTTTGCAAATATATAGCACATATACACAAAAAGGATACCATCAGCGGTAGGCCGGGCAGACCCAGCCAATTTCCCTGCATTGAGCTATATTAGAAACATAGCTTAATGGTTACCGTATAACTTACGGAGTAAGCGCACAATGCAAGAGGCAGCGAAAGGAGGTCAAAAAAAAAATCAGTCGTGTGAAGTCGAGTGGAAAATAGGTTTTAATATGCTGGCTGAAACACATTCCAAATGCATGCGATTTATTTCTTAACAACTTGGATCACATCCTCGTCACCCATGACGTGCGCGGTGCCAACGCGCTGCGGCGAATATTTGGTGCTGGTGCCCCAGACGAGCGCGTACTTAAACTGTGCGGCGAGCGTACGATGGATCGCGTGGCACACGTGCTCCACGCTCACGCCCTTCCGCAGAATGAGGCCGTCGCTGAAGTTGAGCGGTTGGCCCGGCTTCTTTGTGTACACGCGAATCAGCGATAGTCTAAATTCAGCTTCATATTGCAACTGCAAAACAAGCACGAGACAATCTATATATGTACATACCTATATGTTACGCGAGCAAGCGCTGAGCTTATCGATTATAGTCCATAATAAGTTTCATATACTTACCTAACAACAACGCTATTTAGTTGCTTTGCAATTCGATCAACCTCCTCGAATGAAATCTGATCGATTTTATTATACACGTACAAGCAGGGCAAGTACACGCGATTCGCATAGGTCACGTTGATCAGCTTATTGGCGGTGCAATCCTCGCGGAAGAGCACTTGGGCGTTGAAGATTTTGAACTCATGCAATATCATCTGCACGAGCTTCTCATCGCAGCGCGTCAGCGGGCACGTCGAATTGAACGATAAGCCACCGCCTTTCTTAATCTAGAACGGCGCCAGAATTACAACACTGCATCAGCATGCATGAAGACATTAGAATCCTTTGAAGTAGATATTTGGTTCCTTGTTCAATCGAATGCCCACATTCTCAGCATCAGCATCCAGCATCATGACCACCAAATAGGCAGTGCNTTTTGCAAGCTTCGCTTTCAGCAAACCCAAGTGGTATTCAGTTGCTGCAGGCAAAAATGGCAATTCGATTTGGAATGGAGGCACAGGTGTGTGGAGGTGTAGCGGGTGTAGCACATTGAGGTCTATAATATTTTATTTTATATAATTATTATAGACCTCAATGGTGTTGCCCTCTGAACTTGTCCACAACCACAAAACTCAGCGGCTGAGTGATGTTGGGGAGCGCTGAGTCGTGTCTGGACTTGGGAAATTGTTAATAAAAAATGATAAAATGATATTTCTGCATGTTTA
>JARJDR010001779.1:0-36717 GCA_030264135.1 Myllaena sp. GC000078
AAATAGTATATTTTGCTGGAACGCGTGTTGTTTCACGCCATCTGCGCATATTGCAAGCCTCGGCTGACGCCTCGGCAGCAAACCTTTGCGCAGATGGCGTGAAAAATCACACGCGTTTCAGCAAAATAATCTACTATCATGCCAGTTGTTTGTAATTAATGCGCTGGGATTATTTTAATTTATTTTCTCGTATTATGCGTGATGCGTGCATAAATATATAGAAATTGGTATTTATTTTATTCATTTCAATATAATTGCGAACTTATATCATAAAAATTAATATATGTTAATATTAGCGTAAATTAAATGTTAAATATGATATTTCGATGGTTATTTTCTATGATATAGCTGAAATATAACTAGGTATATCAAAACTAAATATGTATACCTCGATGTGCGCTGCATATGCTAATGAAAAATTGTTTCACTGGCCAAGTCTATTACTTTTCATAATATATCCGATCGCATTACATATTAAATTTCCATTATGCCTTGCTGACAAGCATGTTGTGGTTGGTTCAGCTGTTGAAAAATAGATAATGTAAAAGTTCGATATTCAAACATAACAAACACCAATTCATGTGTTCAGTGGGAAGTAGAAACAAATACGTAGGAAAAACACATCATGTGCGCGCGTTTGGAATTCAAAATACATTAGGCGATCATTTTGCGCATTCCGTACGACGCACATCGCCATTTTACTATAAATAAATCATTGTGTGTAATTCCTTTTGCTCGACGGCGGCGCCGAACAGAGCATAGCGCACAGGCATAATACCATAAAGTCGTTTCGTTTCGTTTCGCTTTTTCTTGTGGCGCTCTTTCGCTTCTCCAGTTGGGCCACGAAACGCAACAAATGTGCACGTCTCGAGCCGATCCTCGCACGCACCCACATACAAGACTGACTATCCCACGCCGCGCAAGCCGACGCTCATATAATATTTGTGTTGATCTATGTATGGCGCGACGTGTGCAAGACAACCCTCCACCCCGCAAAGCCACGCTGGCATTGTGCGAATCGTGTGTGTATCAAACTTGTTGTATGCTGCGGTCGTCGTAACGGTCGGTCGGTCGGCGACGAGCAACACGCCCGGCGCCTTCGCAATCCAACACGTGCGTGTACATACATACATTGCCAATGCGCGTTGGCGCCGCGTTTTTAATATGGAACGCGCTCGTTCTGATGATTTGGCAGTTATTGGCGCTTTCCTCCTCTCATAGATTAGTTACGTGAGTGGAAAGCATTAGTTATTATTTATGGGCGCTTCGCGCTTTTATACAATATCCGACCGACGATGTCGACGACGGCGGCGAGGCGAATGACGACATAAAAATTGAGCCACCCACCTCCGCCTCATGGCAAAAAGCATTGACCGCAACAGCGCAGTTCCGAATAAAATTTATAAGAAATAATGCCGAATGAAAATGTACGCAAGATTATTGATGGTATTTCGCTCGGCACGAAATCTCCATAATAAAGCGGCAACAATATCATCAATACCGCAACTTCATTTCAAATCGTCAAAGTTTACAGACTGTCGCTGCGCACAAAAGAAAATCAATTCCAAGGTAATATGCAAGAATATTAATTTTCTCCTGTTGGGGTATTTTTCTTGTGCGCCGCTCGCACGTTCGATTCCTCCGCACCGGCACCGGAATGGTTATTATTTCTTTTTTGCTCCGTGTCGTCCTTCACGCTGCTCGCTCGCACGGAGCCATTCAATGATTTAGTTCAATGCAAATGATTGATCGTTGTAAATTTGTATGTGCGCCCCCGCGTCCGCAACCTCATTTTGTTTTCTTTGCCACACTGCCCTCCCACCCCGGGGCGCTATCGGTAAGCTCGTCGCGCGTTTTCTTTTCGAAAAATAAATTTTCTATTGTGCGTCGGTTCGAACTCGCGAGTCATTCCAACCGCTGCGTTATGCGCGACAGGTACACTATATAAATGTTCACCTTTTTACCTGTTTTGCGTCTACGTTCATTATAAATATTTTGCTAACCAGGAATATGCCGATGTTATCGTTACAAGGATAATGTTTGCTTTTTGCTGACGATTCAAAAATAAAGCACACTTGCAAAGTTGTGTATGCCGTCATACAATGCATGACTTCTATACGCTAGAACACTTTGCTGGATATGCCGCGAAACGCGCATTCGTCAAGTAATTACTTCCGAAATTTTCGCGCCGTAATAATGCGTTTCCGGGCGAAAGTAATGTTGTTCCATCTAGGATTACAAAATCCATTAACCACCTGGTAGCTGTCATCACGTTTACAACGGCGTGACAAATGACGGACGAGAAGGAAGAATGATGATAAAGTATCGTGTGCCACCCATCAGCGCCGCGACGCCATGGCGAGAGATGGCTACACGGACGCCGCCGCCACCAGCGCTATTATCCTCTATTTTCTATACACTATTACTATCCTTTTCTTCTCGCCGCGACCATACAAGAGTATAGCGTGTTTAATGTAACTTACACAAAGGATAGCACCTTTTTGAAAAACCACACTTGATTGGTGCCTTTTCCCGTTAACGATAAGCAACCCACATAAATAGGTATTACTGGATTGGATAAGAACCGACTTGTTATTTCTCTCTTTGACACTGAATTGTGAAGCAAAACTTGGCCGTTCTGTTTTATCACCATGAGCATAGTGCGTTCGTCAGACCGAAACACTTTCCGATGTCGTTTTTGGCACACGCTTGTTCCTCGAAAAGGGTGGAAGTGAGAGAGAAGGAGAGCCAGCTAGCAGCAAGGATAATGTACTTTTTAACCGCACTTATCGGGACTTCCGTTATGCACATTAACTTTATTACGTTAGAAAAAATCAGTTCTACATGACGAAATCCACTTAAGCCGGCGCGAATAGCCATTGCCTTTTTTATTGGCTTTTATACACCCAACTTTTCGCCCATCCGCTGCTCCACGAAGCCATTACTGCGATTTCGCGTCGAACACATTCGGCGTGTGTAATGGCTTATCGATATAGTGGATTATATTGGAGCTTTTCTGCGAAGTTCCACCGCAACAACGGAAATTAGAATGATAAAATAATTGCTGCATAATACATCATGAATGTTACAAAAGACTAAGTTCTCTCGCACGCGTTGAGAATAGTTTACCTTCACCTCTGAGCGCATGGAGGGCAAAGAGTTAGCCACGCCAAACACGTCGTTCGCGTGCATTTTTAACAACACAACTTACTCGTGAAGGCGAACCAAGTCGGCCGACTTGTATAAGCCACGCACAACGACTACGTCCATTACTTGTTCTTTTCGCAGCAAGTTTGTTTCCCGGCACTCAAAGCCAATGATATCAAAGCGCAAATTGTCATTAAATATTTATAATTCATTCCCTTTGTAAAAACGTGCACACTCGAGTATTTTTCCTGCCAACCAACCACTCCATACTCGATGATGTGTTGCGCTGTATTTTTGTATCTGACGACTGCGTTTCATCCTCAAGTCACGAGCGTTATTAGATGTGCATTAATTACGAAAACTGTTTAAATGATCAAAGCGTTTTCATTGCTTGCAGAGCGAGATACTCGAAGCTCCCTTTCGATTCGAGTAAGTCAAATGCTCAAATAACATTCGGAAGCGCTTTTCGCGTGTGCCCGTGCCAGCCGCCAGCGCTTCACACCGACAGCAAAACGGACGGTTTAATTTATTCCGAACTTAATTTCTTATGCAAATTTATTATTATCATTTGAGCTGGGCGACCGAATTAAGTCGCACATCTGCCGGCAAATATCTTTTCCTGCCGCAGCCACCAGCCACCAGCCGCAGCAGCAGCATGAAATGAATGAATAACAAAAGCGATGGATATATATCCGGCGGTCTCCAAGAAGGATAAACACCAAATGACGGAGGCAGATCGCTTTTCTTCACCGCAAAGCGCGCGATGACGATGGGGATGCGTCTGACGCGTGCAAATGATTGTGTGTGTTGATAAATCATAGATGATTAAACCACCTTTTCGGGGAAATTTTAGTGAAAAGCAGGAACAGTAACAGATGGTGATAAACTTTTACATACGCCATGTGTTTATTGCAATTTGTTAGCTGTAACTTGAAACAACACATTGTAATTTGATTAAGTGCATTGTTTTTTCATTAAAATTGATGAAGCGCACAAATTTACACTCGATGCGGTATTAAATTGTTAAGTATAATTATGTATGCAAATAAAGTGGAATTAGTTTTAATAAAATTTCCAATTAGTTAGTTGTGCAAAATAATTGGGAAAACCATTTGGAAAATGCGTTTTGAACCATGCTTAAATCTGGCCGGAATGAGCAAACATGTTAGTTTTTAAATCGTGGGCAAAATTTCCGCATTGTAATTTTAGTGAAATATTGGCAAAACTGCACATATGCTACCGGCGAACGAGAGCGTATAACTTATAAAAATATCAATGATAATGCGGGCGCAATTATTTAAATATAATCGGTATCAGCTGGCACATTTCCATGCGATTTGCATTCGCCTTTGTTCGGGCGCGCGACGAACGCCGCTGCCGGCGCGCCGCCATATGATGGCCACATTACGAACACGTGTACGGCACTTGGTGCGCCCTTCCGCCGATCCACCCACGCCCAGCCGCCCCCTCTGACAGAGCAGAGCAATAGAGATTTGATGAATGAACATTTCGAAATCAATGGCGAAGAAGGCGAGTTGTGTGCGCCGGCATATGGGTGCGACACGTCGATACGGAACAAATCGAAAATTGAACTGGAGCGCATATATTACAGTAAATTTTCTGTGCGGCAAAAATTTATTCTCGTTTCGCTGGAAAAATACGTTTTTATGGGTGTCAAATAGTACGATTTGCATTGGAACGATGTGTGGGTGGCCGATGATGTAGTCGGTAGTTGGTTTCCTGCCACTCAGTCACTGTTCAAACAAGTCTATTTCCATCGCGCGTTGTCTTCGCGGCTTGCGCGAAAATATCTGTGACAAATTCGGCGGCGCTTGACTTATAACGTGTGTTCTTGCGATGCGAACGTGATGCTATGGGGTGCACATCTCGCCTGTTTGTTGTTTGCACACGGATGATCTATCATGGAGCATTTCAGCGAGCGCATACAGCTGCTAGTGAAGCGGCAAGTGAATGTGTGGAGTATAAACAACGAACGAAGGAGGCAGAATGTATGTACGTTTATATAACGAACAACAACGGCCGCGCCGGAGAGTGTTGCATGCATTCGCCTTCGGCTTTAAACTTTGCGCACAATATGTTTGTATTCATGTAGGGTACACGCCGATCAATGAAACTTGACTGTGGTTGGGTACTTGATCAAACTTAAGAAAAGGAATACTTCTGTGAAAATGGTGTAGAAGGAGTGCGGAATGGATTAATGCCGGGTGCAGTTTCCGACACATGCAATATGAACTTCAAGAGTGTTGATGATGCATCATCGTTTCTTATGTGTGCAAATAGTCAACAAAAACACGCTTTGGTCTTATAGGATTAATGTCTTGTTTATACCAAACTGAATATGCTTCTGGCGAGGGGATGTTACGAATACAAATTATTCAAGTAGGGATTATTAACAAAAACATACTATTGCGTTGACTATTTCATCGAAATAAAGTATAACATACTTGAGAAAATATACTGTAATTCACTCGGCTATAAACAGACGGAAGACAAGAACATCGCAAGAAGACATTTACCTTCTGGCATAATGTCTGGCCCGACTTGCCCCACCGGTAAGTATTACTCTACTTTGCCCTATGCTCGAGTTTTAGGTCGTTTCACTCGTTCCGCGACGCCAGCGAATGTTGAATCACATCGCAACGAATCGAATCGACTGCGCGACTGTCATGCTAGGAATAAAATACTCACGCAGGGAGAGAGAAATAGAACATTGTAAATGTATAGTAGTCAGTCGACTGCTGAAGAGATGCTAGCCTGTAGTATATGTAGGGCGAGTGTGTGTCGTGAAGTTGCGAGCCAATTTTTCCACTCCGTTCCACCATTATTTCCGTTCGATATAAACGCGCCTCTTTTTGCTCCTCGAACCTATCACAATGCCTCTCTCCTGTGCAGCAAGCAAGCAGCAGCAGCAGCGCCGGCATGTGTCACATTTACTATTCTTCTCGAATTCTTTTTCCTTAATGCTCGCACAATGCGGGCGCGTTACTGCTCCTTCAATTGATCAAGAAAAAGTCAAAGGCAAAAATACTTATCGATGGCTGCCGCCGCCTCCGTCGCCGCGCCGCACCGCTGCGAGCGGGTTGCCGCCGCCGATGCAAAAAGGCGAAGAAAATGATTTGCTCTTTCGGCGCGGAATTCGGTGGGTGCGAAATTGAAAGCAAGGCGAAAAAAATAGACGACGACGAAGGAATTCGCGCTCTCTAATGATGATGGTGATACGTTTAAATTGAATCAAGTTAATGTTGTTAGTCGTTAAGGGATGCCTTTCGCTGGGTGTGAGAAATTCAACTTTTAACTGTTAATGGCATGTAATAGTCCTTTATCATCTTCTATTTTTTCCTTGTTCTTCGTAGCTTCTACCAATGAAATATTCAAAATTTCAGTTTGCTTTTGTAAATCTATCCTCGATCGCACATTTTTCCGTTTTGCATAAATTGAAGAAAAATGATGGAACCTCTATTATGTTATTGTTTGCCGTTCACCAAGAGGAAAGGGGGGAATCCATCGCCTATAACAATAGATCGTGCCAGTGTGTTCAATTAAAAAAAGGCATAATAGTGAAATTGCTTCTTGGTGCATGGTGATCCAAAAATAGCGACGTCAACGTCGACAATATCAAATTTTCATAAACGGATGGATGACAATAATATACGGCCCCGAATAAAGGCAGCAAAACGGCGAGGGCGGAGAAGGCGCTTTTGCTAGCAGATATTAAAAGACGCTAAGTAATTACACGCACCGTTGTGATTGCGCGAGGTCGCGTGGAGCGGGAAAGATGAGCACAGACATAACTGAATGCCAGGATTTTCTTCCACTGCGTCCATCTCCATTTCCGCCTTTTACACGACGTGTAATAACGACAAATTCATATTTTCCATGCAGTCTGTTCTTAATAAAATGACAGTAAAATCATTTACGCAAATTTCGGGCGTAAAGTAAATCAACACTTGTTAAGTTGGCAACGCCGGATTTATGGCATATAAAAGTTCCCCGAAATTTGCAAATTAGTATTCTACATAGTTTTGCTTCTTCTCGGTACTTTTATTAGTCTGTTATTGCGTTAGTTTACGACCACGCGACTCGTGTGCCTCACTCTCTCATACACTTTGTCGTCGACTCTTAAATCTTTGCGCATGCCAGAGCTTGGCGCCATGGTTATACGCGCGCGTGGGTTGGATGTGTTGGAGGCTACAGCTGCAGAGGAACGCTTCCTCGGATTATTAGATAATAGAAGTTTATGAATAGAAGGGAAGAAGCAATATTTCAGCTCAGCGGCAGCCCGTACAAGCGTGTAAGTACACCAAGGTGCGCGGGTATGAATGAAGTTTGAGCCGGGAAGCGCTCGGCGTGTAAAACTTGCCAACTTCGGTGGGCGCGCCGCCCCGGTGGGAGGCAGGTCATTGTTAAGGTCTCCCCGATTTTGAGCTCGCCTTGGGTCAACGCTAAACACCGTCGTACCGTCGTCTATAAAGAACAATAGTACATTAGCTTCAAATCTCAATATTAAATTAAATCCTATATTAATTTAACGAACGCATAGTTTCCTTGTAATAAAATTGTTTTCAAGAATATTTCTATTTTAACAACTGATAAGAATTTCTACTGTCTTCCCGAATTAGACACTCTTCTATATTAGATTTACAGCGTTTTAACGTGGCGTGGAGCAAATTTAGTTTGGCGAGACAAAAACGAAGTTTGTGAGTGAAGGCGCCGGGCACGAGTTATTTCACTTTTTCGCGTGCGACGCCCAACGTCAAAAGATCAACGTGTGCGCCCTCCCCGTTTTCTTGGGCGTCGCGATGTTTTTATCTCGCTTCATGTCATCTTTATACATTGTTACTTTTAGTTCAATTCCCCAGACTTGCCACTACTTCCATCTACGTCTACATCTTCATCCGATTCTTCTTCGTCTACGGCGGTGCTGGAGATAGCAAACGAATCGGCACTCAATGTGAGCCTTCAAAAGAATATATTGTAGTCATCGGCGCGAGGGCAAGAAGGCTCTCGTAAAAATTTCAGCGCGAGTATATATGGAGACATGAGGGAGCTCTGAAGCCAGCGAGCGTTGTAATCATGTAAGTGCTAAGAGGGCCATCAATCAAGGAACGAGTTCAGGTGACTCTTTGATGCCGCCGATGCGACGCGACGCCCGCCCGAAAAGGCTGGCGCGCGCAATCAGGATAATGGCGGCAGGTGGCGCACACGGCTTCTTGGTGTTGCTCCGCCAACAATGGGGGCCGCCAAGTTTCGGGCGGCGTGCGCGTCACGAGCTGTTACCCGTCGTTGACTCTCAATGCGCGCCGCCGCCTTTCCATCCCTTAACGCGCGCGCCGGCCGGAAGTTGACACAAGCATAAGTTTCCACAAGCCTCAAACTATGAAGAATTAGTAGAGCGGATGAAATGCGATGGGGAATAATTAAATTTTGCCCGCGCTTCTTAAACTGCCGCAATCGTGCGACACAAATAACGGGCGCTGCGCAAAAAGCGCGCTGACGGTTGGGCGTTTTTATCATGTATTTGACATGTGTCTGCGCAAGTTTTACGCGCGCTGCTCGACATGTTTTAATAACTTTTCGCGCCCGCTTCAAAGAATTTATCCCAAGTGGTGCGCTGTGCTGTTCGCAGCGCCGAAGAGTTATGTACGGTGAAGAAGGGCGTATTAAACAGACCGCGAATATAAAATCGGCGCCGCCTAAACTTTACCTATAACAATTACTGTTATTGTGCACTCGCATAAACTTGGACCCTGACGACGATGAGTGGGTTGGAGGGCTTGGTGTGGGGTGAAGGGCATTATGCTAAGTTTGCTCCCCAAGCGTTTGGCTTACCAGTGTGGTCGCGTCAAGATGTAGGACCGGCAATCTTTGGCCAACTTGCATGCGGCGAGTGAAAGAGGGGCGGGTAAAACTGACAAATGCAAGGCGCTCGTCATAAACTTTGAAAACGAACCTATTCGCAACTATAAAGAAGCGCGCGTTTCTTCATGCAGCAGCCGGCCAAACGAGTTATACAACAAGAAATACGTATTTACTAGCTGTGCGCGAAAAATTTTTAATCATCATTATTTACCAGTTGCCAATATGTGCCTGATTTTATTGCTTGTTGTTATTAATGTCCACCGCCAGCGGCATTTGGTGGTGTAATTTAGACAAAACTATTTGGAAGCATGCTGCTGGCGACATTTTTTCTTAGACATATAGCAGTTTCTTCTAAAATCGTATTAGTCCTTTTCTAACTCCGGCCAGCGTGTGTGGTTGCGGGGAGAAAACTACACTTGCACATAAAAAAGCCTGAATCCAATTTTCCACTTGGGCACACGCACAAGTTTCTTCTTCTTCTTCTTTTTCTTCTTCTTCTTTATCCTAGCCGTGTCTTTTTCTTCGCACATTTCTCACTTTTCTCATACCCCTCTCTTTTTATATTGTCATATTTTGTCTCTGTTCTGTATGCTTGTCTTTTTCTCGCGTTTATTTCCCACCCCTTGTGAAACTTTGGGGCGTCCCTTCAACGAAGAAATAAAACAATTTGGGACATATTGTCGCTGCGGACGGATTGCAATAAGACGCAGGGCGCGCGCATGGCCGAGGCCAGCGGGTGGCAATGGTATTTCAACTTTTCGGCAGCGAGCCATCTCAATTTGGGGCTCATATCGCATCCAGCGCCAGGGGTCGCCCGGCATGGGGTGCTCTCGCCCACGCGCCACGCGCGCTGTTTCACACTCATGGGGTGAACGGAAGGAAATACGATATAAATAATAAAAATGAGAAAACCGGCTACGGGAGGGGCGCATAAAGGATTGATGTGCGTGATTTGTTTCGCGCGCGAGCTCTCTCCGCAACGCAATATTTCAATATTTTGATTAATTATAACTTTGAATCTTAATTTCAACTTGCCATGTTTGCATCCGCCTCATGCGCGAGATTTCAAAGCCCGTATTAATTAAATTTAATTTAAATTAATTTAATAATAGTCACAGCGTAACGCAGCAGAGCAGCTATATTTTCACGTTACTTCCGACTGCGTTCGCGGTGCAATTTCTCGCATCCGCATGTGAACTTATTTCCGCAAACGTGTGCGCGACTAATTTCTACATTTGCTATCAGCAACAACGGAGCGTATTCGAGCCGGAGCGCGTTTCATATTTGTGCACCGGCAATGCCAAGCGAAGCGACTAACTAAGTAACCGACTTAATTTTAAACATAGTGCAGTCGTAATTTTATTTACAGATGAAGGGAGAACATGTCGCGTCGAGGACAATAGCATACGCTGGCCACTTTTGGCGCTCATTATTGCGTTATTTACGATGCCAGGCGACCGCCCGCAGCGCCCGCTGTAGTCGTCGTCGACGTCGTTTTCCTAATTAGGCAAATTAAATTTTCCACTAGTTTTGCCGATGTCCTCGCGATCAACTGTGTGCCAATTGCAAACGACGCTGAGCGATTACACAAATGCGAAGCATTCAATGGTCGTCGTCGTCGTCGTTGTCATCGTCGTTGTGTGCGCGAGAGCTTAATGGTCGGGCGATAAGACGGGCGCACATTCTCGCATTGGCTGGCAAGAATGGCCGGGGCGCAATTGCCTTATAAAATTGCCGCTTTTGTCTTTGGCCACACGAAAGAAGCGCTCGCGCGCGCGCTCTCCTAATTTCCTTTGTATTAGCGTTTATTGAATTTGGTGAGCGTGGCTCGGCGAAGAATAAAGACGCGAGCCATCGTAAAAAGATAATAACCGCAATGCGATCAAAAGAGCGACATCGCCAACAAACATGGGGATCGCCGGGCGACGATGTGGACATGCACGAATTTAATTAAAGCGTTTCCCGCATATTAGCACGAATTAAAGAAAACCAGATGCGAGCTGGATAAAAAGCACGCTCGCACAGAGCGAACAGGAAAGGAGTGCAAATAAGCGAGTGTCGTGTCGTAACAGAAATGAGTACTTTGTGTTTGCTTTTTTCCGCTGGACTTACTTTAATTGCAGCCGCAGCAGCAGCAATGGACAGCTCGGCGTTCCTATTATTACGGTTGCGCAGATATATAGAGTTACGGTTGAAGGCGACAATATTTTTCGCATCAATTTGCAGCGTGAGCGAAATTGCGGTTTAATTTAGTCCTGTCGCGTCGTTTCTGCGTGCAACGTGTTCATTCGGCAAAACCAACGAAAGAAAAACAAAGAAAACTGCACGATTACTTTTTGCCAAGGCAAATATTGCTATTGCTCTATCAAAATGTATTTCGGGAAAAGAAGCAGAGTGCAAATTTGGTTTGAGTATCGCTAGAGTATGTATGTCCACGTATGCGTTGGCGTACATTCGGTTGTTTATTTAAGTAATTGCCTCGGAGCGCGAGAGTGCCCTCCAGACGAGGGCGCAAAGACCACACACCACTGGCACCGATGAAACACGCCAAATAAGGTTGCGGCCGAGCATTGCAAATGGAGTGCCGCAAACCGTAATCGTTCTATTTGTCAAATTAAATTTGTCTAGCTGCAAATAGATGTTTGATACAACTGTACGAGTTTGAAGGTGCGCATTGCTTTGATCTCTCAACAAATTGCCAACTGGTTATCAGAATAATATAATTTGGTTATAAAAAGTATCGCTAAAAAGCAGCAAGAAAAGTAACCTAACTTTGCAGTATTTTCTCATAGCGCTTAAGTTTCAGATGAAAACAATTTCAAAGCCTTCCCCCACAAAAGAGCGTCTAGCGCACTCCTTAGGATAGAAAACTCAAAAGGATGGAAAATTGCAAAAAACTTGCGTTCAAATAGAAAACAATAGTCTAGTTTTAAACGTGTCTACCCAAGGTACCTAATATCGAGTTTGCAAAATTGGTTTTCATAGTCCAAATATCCTTAAAAATTCAATTATGGTTGGATAATTACATAAATAAATTTGTTTATTGGATAACTAGACTCAATACAGTTTCAAGTTGTTACTCGGTCGAAGCAAAATTTCGATGGGAACAAGACAAATCGATTTAGTTGCAGCGCTTTGCAAAATTATTTATCCAATACCGAATTGAAAATCGCTATAGTGACCGTGCGCCCAACTAAAGGAGTAAATCCGCAGCGCACACATATTGGTCACGAAATAAACGAAATTGTTTTTCAATTCTCTTCCCTCGGTATTGGCGGCGGCGGCGTTCCGTCGCATTTGCACTGATTGCATTGTGTCCTTCGAGTGGAGCTTTTCGATCTTGTTACGCCAGCCAGCAACAAAGCTTACAATAATTGATTTGTAATCAAATCAAATAAAACAACATTCGCAAATTTCCTTTGCTAACAGCAAATTTGTTTTGCGCATCCACTATTTCTTAATTTTAATTTCGAAGAGGTAGCATATTTCAACCGCATGTCTCAGCCACCCACACATTCATTTCAGTTTACAGGAAACGACGACCGGGGCGTATATATCCTCTCTTCATCGGTGTGTCGCTCTTGTGTACTACGCTCCGCGAGCATGCATCGGGGGGCGTCGCGTGTATTCCCCGTTCTAATTTATCCAGCCGACACGTATGTGAGCGCCAACCCACGCTCTCGCTCTTCTAAACGCTGTCACACTCAACCACGCATATATACACACGCTTACACATACACGCAGCATCCTGCGGGAGACTTGGGGAATTGTCCGCGGCGCGCTCCCGAGGTCCCACCGTATGTTTTCTGATGCGACACGGCCGAAACCGCACGCACATCGCCGTTGCTGGGATGTGCGCTGGAGCAGGACCGTACGTAAACAAAAGCATACATGTATCAAAGCAGGTATGAATGCCGACTCTGCTCGTGTGTCCTGTTCTAGGACAAACAGAAGAAGAAAAAAGTGCCAAAAATAAAACAAAAATACAATTTCCGATAAGGATCATGCCGCGCCATCATGGCGCGCCGACACCCTTATCTTATCTCCACAGCGGGGACAACAGCATGAAATTATTATTCTCCACGTCCACCTTCTCGTCCTTGTCGACGTCGTCGGCGCGGCGGCGGTATCGTTGTCGTTCTGCCAACGATATATTTTTATTAAACAATGTCATGGTCTGTTGTCTACACATTCGCGACACTTTTTTGTGCGTCGTGTAAAATTTATTATTTCAGGCGCGCCTTTGTTTCGCCCGCGCTGTTAAAACCGAAGGCATGCTACCAAGCCTGATGAGGATTTCAAAGAACAATGACGCGCGAGCAAAAATACCTAGCGCGGGAGAAGTTGCGCGGATGGGTGCTTGTTGAATGACAACATCCGTCGGGTGCGTTTTGAATGAGGACGACTTGCGCACGACATCAATGATGATGCCAAGCACGTCGTCGTCGCATTCCGGATGACAAGCACCAGGGTGTGTGTATGCGTGTGCAGTGCAGAACATACAAGAAATGATTAAAACCGAGTTAATTCAGGCGCCGAATCGACTACTACGTTATATGCATAATGCTATGCGCTGTGCAGTATGTAATTCAATTTAAATTGATCAACTTTATCTGTTAATAGTTCCAGTCATTTCGTAATGGTTAGTGTAATAATTTGCCCAAGGGGATGCGCGGTTTGGAAGTGAGGGATGAGGGGGTATATGCGCACGTACGCCACACACAGTATTTGGTATTCGCATCTTGCGCCGCACACACACAGCAGCCCTGTTTTTAATTATCTCGCGCTTATCTTCATCAATTCTATTTTGTACGGCAGAATAATTGCAGCGCTCTGCGCTTGCCTGCCTGACTGCCTGGCTTTCGTGGTAGAAATGCTCGAGACAAATAACAACGTTTTGTGCGAATGAGTTTCAACGTTTTGCGATAAATATGTCAGGCGAGCGCGCGCTGCGTGCGCACAATAGTGCTCCATGGAGAAAATAAAATACGGGAAATTGCCAGCGCCCGCATTACGAATTTGCTCATTTTAATTGCATCTATTGACAAGTTTTTCTTTTCATTCGGCAAAAGCGGAGAATTTCCGTTTTAATGGATATTGCAGTACGTATTGTTTTAATTAATCGGATTGTAATTGAATTGTACTCAATTGGTTGCATTTCAAAATTTAGAAAATTTATTAATGTCCTGTATTTAAATTAATTTACTTAATAAGAAGTCGAAACAAAAATATGTACTAATATTTTTTCCCAAATTGTAATGTATCTAAATAGTCTAAAAACTTGGAGATTCGTAAAATTGTTGTCATTTACATTTGCTTTGAAATCGTATACAAAATTGTGAAGTCATAGAAAATTAAGAAATTAACAAGTTGAAACACATTTCCCATCTTGTGCCAGTTTAAAACCAGAAACACATTGACACCCAATTACGCAATTTTTTCCGCAGTCTCGGGATCCATTCGGATCGTCATCGCAGCTGGGCGGGCAAGAACTTCCACACGACGTCCATTCCGAATTTTCTGGGCATGTAGCTAAAATATAAATTACAAAAATTAATTGTAAAATTATAATGCAATGTATAAATTTTCTTACTTGGTGGTGGTGCGCTAGTAACAAGTTGATAAGAAACCGCAATTACGACCAAGATCAAAACGAGCTTAGCTGCCATGATTATTACGGATGATGGTTGAACAACAATTGATATAAGTTTGCTTCGCAGACAATCTATTTATATGTATAAACAATGCATCATGCGGATATGAGCGACGCGGCGTGTGCAGTACTTACATTATCACTTTGTACACCTTGCTTATGTACACTGAATGCTAAATGATTGAACTAGTTTAGGGTGTTACTGGTTCAGAACCCAGACACACAATATGTTTAAATAAAAATTTCGTATTATTTATAGCCATTAGCAAATAAACTAATGCAATCAAATAATTTCGTCCAAAACATTGAGTGATGGTAACGTAGGTCGATATATATCACCGCGACCCATGAGTTGTTTTTAAAATTAATCATCAATGTTTTTCTGGAATATTTTTTACAAAACATTGTGTATGTTTTATGTTTTTTAATAAACAAAATATGATAGAATATTTTTAACTAGTAGTAGAGTATTATGAAGAAAGCAAACGGTTTTGCCAAATTGTACTTATCAAGACGATAATAAACATTATTTATGCATTCAGTACTTCACATTTTTGCTCTTGTTTATCATGAATTCCGATTGTAGTATTGTTAACATTTTTTATTATCGTGAAAAAGCTCTAAGATGCAAAAAATTAAATAAAATATAATTATTATTGATTGCAAATCATTTCAAATATTCCATAGACTTGTTATATTTTATCAATAAATTACACCCTTATCAATGTCAGTCAGAAATTTTTATTTAAATAAATATATTATATTCAATTTGATAGTTTCAGCCTGTACACAAACAAATATTTTTTAGCAGGTTTTTGGAGTGCGCTTCCGTTTTCTGCGGTGCCTTTTCCGCCCTCCCGCAATCGTCCTTTGACGCCATCGCGCTGGGGCGCTGTGATGCGCGAAACGCGGACGGCAGTAAATCATTTCGCGCTCGTTTAACTCGATTCCGATTGAATCACGCCAGCGTTGGTGGGCGTTGGGGAAATTTCGATGGTGATGCAGCAAACGCAACAATTCCCTCTCTCATCCTGCAATGGAGAACATCATGGGGGAGGAGAAGGCACGCTTCCTGACATCGCAAACCCCTCCAACAACTCGTGCGTTCAGCCCACAACGAATAAAACAATGCTCAGACGAAAAAAACTGATAGGAAAGCAAAAAGTAACAATTGATCGTTTGAAACATTTACGTTAGGTGCAGAAGTAAATACACACATACTAGGCCACGCACCGGTTCAAACGCTAAATCATATAACATAGCATTGTTTCGCGCAGCTTCCCAGAGAGCCGTAGATCAATTATTATCAAATGCGTATATTTCACATCATCGACGGCAACGGCTGTACACACACACACACACACACGCACACACACACACACACATGTGATACTGGCGCGGCGCGGTGGTCGCCGTGGTGCGACCGTTGCCTGTAATCCTCTTCCGCTCGCCTCTCCCACCAGTTTGTCGTTTTTCGCGCTTGGTTTGTCCGACCGGGCCGGTGCGGTGTGTGGCCGCGCGCGATAACGAGGCGTGTTAGAGAGATGCGCACGCTTAAAACCTATTTGTGACATCGCTATCATCATTGATGAAATTTATACGCTGCCGTTATTGTGTGTATAATACCGAGGAGGACCTCTTGCCACCGCCTCGTCCTCGAGAGGCTCCGGCAAACGACAAAATATCCAGATGCCATTAATAACAGCGACCGGGCAACCATTATGGGCCATAAACTGCTTTCGGTTAATGTTAGCAATAGCCAGGAGCGATTCGCACATACTGGCTGGATGAAAACAACCACGGCACGGATGGTTTTTGCGGTTGCGCAACATGCTGTGGATGGCCCCACCACTTGCCACAACAGTTAATTTCGATAAATCAACCACTTAACTGCATTCAACACAATGCAATCTCGTCCGGCAGCTAGGCGGACCGTAACCGAAAGGGTCTCCAATCAAAAAGAAGCAGCTGGAAGGGTTTGTGGTGGAAATCTAATCGCGAAAAAAATGTGATAATATCTGTTTAAGTTTACTAACACATCAATGGAGAAATTACTTAGATTTCAAGGAAAATATAATTAAATATTTTGCGACGAGGAAGAGAAAAGATACGCACTCGTTTTATCCAACAACAAACACTGCCTGCGGTATTGCAATATCGCGCGCTTCAGTTTATTATTATATCATAATATTTGCGCTCGTTGGAGGCAATATAACCCACCTCTACACCACGACGCGCCGGCGCCGGCTAGTACACGCGTTGATATTGCTCCTTTATTATTGTTCTGAACCTGCACCATTTTCCTAAACAGTGGAGGATTATATTTAAAAATTCAATATTTACCTGTCGACCACCCACATGCACAGAAAACAATAAAAAAACAACGCAATCTTTACATTTAGCAAAAATCTCAAGCGAAAACGGGCGGAATTTTGCATTTTTTGTTGTGTTTTACAGCATAGCAATCAGTTGAGGCAATGTCATTACGTGGCGGGAGATAAAGTTAAGTAAAAGATATCCAAGATTGTCACGCGACGAATCTGCAAAACACACGCCCGTACGTCGCGCAACGCATTTGCTAGATTGAATGGCACGATTGATGTGTGTATTTACCAGTTTTATCGAATAGAGTAGTACGCCATGCGCAGCGCAGAGCGAAGGTGTTCGCGCGGAGATAGCATGCACGAACGAGAAAGGGTCGTCGTTTGCACACATCATCCCCCGGCACCTCATAGATGTGTACCGAGCGTCAACGCAAAGCGAAAAAAGGCGCTCCCCGTTTTAAAATGCGCGCGGATAGTAGGTAGATAGGGTTTATCGAAACGCTCCAGGTCGCCGGAGGGCGGCGGTGGTGGTATTCGGCCATGTGCGGTTATAACATTGGAGTTTTTACGACGTCGCTGTGGGGAAAGGGAAATGTCCTCGTCGTTGGCCGCAAAGGGCGACCGTGCGGAAAATACCTTGCCGGACCCTCGAACGGATTTATGATAAGCGTCGGTCAATTCTTGAACTTTCTAATAAACCAGAAAACCTTTTCGTCGTTCATCTTCTTAAATATCGGTGCGGTTCGGTTACCAGGTGGGTAATGCGTTGCACACGTGAGATCGGGGATGGAAAAAAAATCTATCCAGAAAACGAGATATGCTGTGTGTGAATGGACAGAAGAAAATCATTGTGGAGGAGAGGAACGAAAGGAATGAGGTGGAGAAGAAGAAGCCGGTCGTTGAGATCGTTTCGAGGTAAGGAGAAATTGCGAGATTAAATTTTAAATTAAATCAGTGCGGCTCACATTGGCGGCGGGCGGCGGCGGCGGCAGCGGTGGCAGCGCGGACTTGACACGACGAGTGATTATAGAGATACCAACCCCGCAGCGCAGTGGAAGCAGTAGCAGCGTTGCGCAAATAGATGCCCGGGTATATGAAAGTGGTTTTTTTCATTTAAATTAAAAATTTATTTTAGTTTAATTAAAAATTCCGCTTTTCGCCCAACGGCCGGGCGAATGTAAATATGATGAAATTGAAATACAGTCAGCCGCAGTACGCGACGAAGAGATGAAATGAAAACCCACATTGAATTGATTTCATCCGTGCCTTATTAATTTATTTTAAAGCTGGCAAATCACAAAATGAAATACGTATTATTTTCAATTGACGATAGTTAAAGTGGAAAAGAAGAATTTCAATCTAGCAGTTGCAAAAACATTTTAATTAAGTTTATAGGATTAGACTCTACCTAGTTTCCTTTTTTTCATCTAGGAAGCGTTAATTTTAATGACGAAATAAAAAGCCGCAGGGCGAAAAGCCGATGAACACGCCGGCGTTGAGTAATTATTAACTGGAGATTAACAGATAGATAGATACAGCGCGGACAAAAAGAAATTCAACGAGTGATTATCGAGAGTCCCCTCTTTTTCCCGGCCTTCTCTCATTGATTCGGTGATTAATCCTCGAGCGCTGTTAGTTTTTGCCAAGGCGTCTTTGCCGACGACGGCGACGGTCGTCTTCGCCACTCATTTCGCGCTATACATTCATAAATCAAGATAACTCTGGGCGCGCGCGCGCATCGGCATCGAGAGATTTTCGCGTCGGATAAGTTTTTAAATCCGCCACCGTACGCTTCGGCCGTATCGAGATACACTCATCTCCAACACGTCGTCGTGTGTTCATCGCTGCAAAATCCGATGGCCGCTCCCTTGGATCGTCAAGGATAAATTCCTTTACTTGGCTCAAGAGGAAAAAAAAAACACTAAACGAAGAGATCTTATCACATTTACAGGTTTGTAGTAGCAAATCAATCACCGTCTATAATAGAAATGTTGTAACAAATGATTATTGATGTGAATGATCCGTCGATTGAGTTCAATACGAGCGATTGCGAATTGCGGTTGGGTTGTTTCGGGTGCTTGATGCGGTCCTGTGCACTAAGCGCGGTTTTATAGAGTCCATTCGGAGGACTTTGCAGAAGCCGATAACGCTTCCCTCCATCTCTGCGTCGCTCTCACACACTATGCCGACGGATACTGAAAAACCGATTTCGACGATATCTCGAAGCTGTTTAACAAATTAACAACACCATTTCGTATCGGCATGTCCGTAAAACTTTTTCTCCCCTCTTTTACCGGGCGCTTTTTTCAGGCCGTATCGAGATAGCGCCGGCGACCAGTCCGGCGCGGCGAGCGGAATTGGGTGAGATATAAACTTTATGCTACGCGCATCCCCAACTAATTCTAACATACTATATGTTTCCGAAGGAAAATTTCCGAGAAAACCTCAACGATATTCATTCAATATAACAACTTTTTATTTTATACTCAAATAAATATTAATATATTCTTTATACATTTGTGGCTCAGAAACTAAGCGGGAAAATTAAATATTTTTTGCATTTTGCGAGATGCATAAGTAGATGGCAATCCTAAAAGGCTCGAGGTGATAAAGTGCGTAAGTAATGTAATTTCGGGGCACAGATGGAAATCGGTGAGGACCTCCGCGATGACCTCTTTCGGCAATGCGCGCTGCCCTCTGGCGCATTTTGTCGTCCATCACGCAATCCCATTGCCCATCGGCTACTATTCCATATCCGTAATCCAATGGTCTGCTCGCGCTGGCGTGTCGAGTCAATTATCTAACCGTCTGTTTCGAACGTGCTTAATTGAATCAATTCAAATTTAGGGTCATCGCTGCGGCCGCAAGCGCACGGATAATGCCATTCCGATGTCCTTCCTGCTCCGTCTCCTCCTCTCGTCGGTGAAATGCAACCCGACAAGAACAACGACAAAACAACCAATTTTGCTTAAAATTCCAAATATTATTTGAAATACTCAATTGAATTAAGATCCATTGAATTTCTGCAGTTGCTGCTGTTGATCTATTGTTTAATTGAAATTCCATGCAAAGTGCGCGCGCCAATGAATCGAATTAGACGTGGCTGCGCTAATCAGAGGCGCCAAACATATACCTACCTTTTGCCTCCATATTAACAATCTGGATAATAATACGAGCACAAAGACGCCGTCGTTAGCGTTAATGAACTCAGCCTCTAATCGGATTGCTGGGAAATTCCACGATTAAATCAGTGAAAATATAATATAATAAAATAGGAATTGATGGGATCGGCTTTGGAGAAAGCTGGGAATCGTTGTTATCAAGCATTCCTACTCGGCGTGTTACACGTAAACTTTGCATCTCTCTGCGTTGTGGTTCGGCGGTTGGTTAATGTAATCATCCTACCAAAAAGGACACACGCGGGGACGGAAAGCGGAAGCAGATTGCGTCCAATCAACTCGGAGCGGCTCGCGCGCGTGAGCGCACTGTGCTGATAAAAGGGATGAACCGAAATAATTTCTGCGCGTAATTATCCCGACGCACTAGCGGACGACCGCAGCGCGCAGCATTAATAACGGATTGCCATGCATACACGTCGGCCGCGGCGCGGCGGTGGACTAATGCAGCGCAGCGCGCTTTAATAGAATATTTCATGCGGCGCGGATGTATTACACTGCATTAGGCGGACGCCCCGACATGTACGCGGAATGTGTTTAATAACTTTGATTATGACAGGTGCTGCGCGCAATATGATGATGGTGATAGCGCTGATGTGGTTGGCGTAAAGTTGTTAAAAGCAAAATTTGCTTTGCGCTTGACGATTCGAAATTTTAATGTTTATGGTGTACTCGCTGGGAGAGAGGAGGAGCAATTTATTTTTCGATTTTCACATTGCGCACAACGCTTGAATCGAGCATACGCGATCGGTAATCATAATATTCCGACGTGGACGTGTCGGCGATGAAGAATTAGCAAACACTCCAACGCATCACGTTCGTCATGGTAGAAGCGTGTGTGATCGATGATGAAGCTTTTAATTCCTCTCCGATTAGGAACGGAGAGAGGAAGCATTCAAATATGACGCGTGCACGTTCGTCCAGTTGGTAAATAGTGGAGCGCGCGTGTGGGATTGAAGGGAAGGACCTCATTCGTTGTGTTACCGCAGCATGCATGCCAGGAATTTGTTACACTGGAAGGACGTGGTAGGTTTTATCAGCAGACGCATCCGCAAACGAGCGCGTGAACGCAAACATTTGATCGTTCGCACACAATTGCTCGTGGAATAGAATTTGTGCACACAAAGCTAATATCAATGCAACGCGACGAAAATGAACGCCGAATCAACAAATAGCTGATGGGGATTTTAGGGAAGCAGAATAGAAAATGCTGTCTAATAAAAATCATATGATTTATGACATAATGTACAATAACAATTCATAATGAGGCAAAAATAATTGAAATAATTTTTAAGGCGTGATTATCTTCCCTTTAAAGATAATTCCAATAATCTTTGACGCAAAATAATATTTTTTAGTATAATTCGGTAGTAAACAATATGATTTACTAAGTTAAAGTAATTTGGTGGACCATAAGACACCCAACTTCCGCAAACTCATCATGAAAACAGCCAATCTCCCAACTTAATCTGTTTAACTTTATTCTGCAACTTAACACAAAAAAAAGAACTTTGCCCAACGGCCCGTTTGTGTTTGACATAAAATCTCACAAAAAGTAACTATAGCTCAAGTAATTTATACCAAGGTACCTTACGAGTCGACACCAATTTTAAAACCTTTCGTTTACAGGCGCGTGCATGCCCGGCGATAATATCATCACGGACGTCCTCGGCAATTTGAAGCTACAACTACATACCGGATGCATTTCCATTACACCGACTGTCACCAATCTACTCCCGACGGGATCAGAATGAAAACACACATGCACGCACACACATACATTCACTGGCCCCCTAGCCTAGCCGAAAGGACACGTTATTTAATCTATTTTTCAATCCGGGACAATCCTATTTAAGTGCTCCAGTGTTCCATTTCGCTCTGTGCACCTCAGCCGCGCGCACTATTTGCACTTAAACCTTTTATTTTTCATTTCGCAGAGACGAGCGGGCAGGACGATAAGTGAGGCGACGTATTTTCCGGACGTCTCATCCGGTTTTCCACCCCGTTCCCACTTTCCTCCTGCGCTGCGAGGATATGTATGTGTGAATGGGCGCGGGTGGCGGCGAGCACCGGCGAGCTTTCACGGAAAAGCGATGGGAAACAATGCGATTACTTAATTCGAACGATTTTCTTTCAAAATTCCAATTTTCTATTGTTCTCGAGATGTTCAAGTGCGCGAAAAGGTAGATGAGAGTGTGGGTGGGAACGTCAAGAGGAGCATTTCAGAATGTTGCATCTGGAGCAGCGTATGAACATTGTACGAATCCTTGAAAAATTTTCACTCACTTTTTTCTTCTTCCGCGCGCAATCTTCGTACTGCGGGTCTTTACTTTCCTCGAGGGCTGGCGACAAGAGAATACGCCAGACGGACGGACACTCAAAACTTGAAATTGACTTCTTTGTATTTTACATTTTCTTGCGCACGCGAGAGATGTTTCTTGGGAATTTTAGTTTTAGATAAATTTGAAATGTTGTTTGCGAACCCGCAATAAAATGTCGCCCTAAATCACTCGTTCACAATCAAATTAGGACGATCTCTAATTCCTCATTGACGCATAAAATTTTATGGATAAAATAAAACTCGTAGTGCTTTATGTTCATTGGTTTCGACTTTTGTATAATTTACGAATCCTTTAATTTAGCATCAAATTGCTGAAACAAATCCCATTATTCTTCAACTTTTGACGATTTGAATAGAAATAGAATAAAATCGTTGCAGCTACTATGTGGAGATATGATGTAATATAATAATTCAAGACATCTTTTTTGTGACACGCAATCGCGCATATATCGATTGTTAAGTTTTATTATCGCTACCCTCGCGTTTTGTTACGCGATAAACGCGTAGCAGCGCAGAACAATCTTTCACATCACGCGGTCATAAATTCGCAACTATATCATAACAACAACAACAGCAGCAACGAAGGCACACGGCTGCACAATACCCGAAACTATACGCATGCCTATATAAAGCCATTTCGTCGAAATAATTTATGAAACTGTAAAATACTTCTTCGAGGAGAGCGAGGTTGGTTGTTATCACCTGCATATCTTATACCACAGATGGAAGGGAAGCAGGACGACTTTTATTTATTGCGCGCACGCAAAATTTATTCTATTGTATCCGCGAAGTGGTGGGTCGTAAATTGATGTTGTTTTGCGCATTGTCGAATGTATATGACACTAGGAAAGTATAGGAAAGTTTTAAAATACATCTTTTAAGTATTTTCGGATGTAATGCGCAGCTTTGATTTTTTGAAATACCGCCCAATTTTATTACCGGAGAAAATGGGCGCTGGTATTTTTTATTCGCCCTCTGGATTCTCAATTTCAGATTCGGCATGACGGCGTTTTGTTGCCGTTTCATTTCTCATTTTCGGCGTCAAATATCGCGTAATATTCAAGGCGACACCGTGCCGCGTAGAGAGCAATAAAAGCGAATACATATTAGGGTGGGCGGGATAAGCGATACAACAATGCTGCCGACGCCGCTGCACGTTTTCTTCAACACATCATAATCAAGGGATAATCCGGTAATATCGCGTTATATATGTGTGAATGTATATGCGCGCGTGTGCTCGACACGACGAAATTTGCTCACGAGCCGGAGATGGTGAGAAGCAGGCAGCGTGGAAAAAATAAACCGAGGCGACGATTCCAGCACATAATACACGCGAATACGATTTCCGTCGAATTGCCCACATCACACCGATGCCCAACCCGGCATCGCCCATAAAGTTATTCAACATTTCGCCGCAGGAAAATTTCCCTCATTTCGCTTTTTTATCGATGACATAATGCAACACGAAAAATATCGCCTTTCGTCATGGTGGAATTTAAATAAAATACTTACATCCAAGGATAGGTGCACAAGGATGGCAGCAAGAAGGTAATGATTCATTGTTTCGAAACTACAAGGATTTAAGTTACACACAGATAGGATGTAATGAATACTCAACTGTGTGCGATGTTGGCGGGAAGGGTGGTAGCCGGCCTCAAAGTTTGTCCTTTGGACTCCGCTCGCCTTTGTTTCCTTCCAACCGGGCTGCAGGGATTTCACAAGTGCGAAGCGTAGTTTGATCCTCGGCATCCACAAAGTAAATGTTGCAAGAAATATGAGTTGTTTTGGTAAATTGAAGTGGCCTTCAGCTGAGGCTTGGAGCGCGCGAAGGCGTGTAGGATTCAAGCTTGCCAAAGGCAAACCCCTGGTGTCGCACATAAAAGACAAACGTAAACTAACCCAGCCGTGACGACAACCAGCGAAGGATATCAAACCAAAAAGCTATCGGAAAGCAAATTCTCTATCCGTCGGCGGTCGGTGCAGAGGTGGCGTATCGCAATTTTGCTCTGTGGTTGAGGATCGGACTAAATCGTATACTTCAGAAAAATTACAATTTGCATTGTTGCTTGGAGTTTCAACCCGCTAAGCATTTCTTTGAGATGGAAATGGCATAAAGGTGACCCTGTGTTGGAGCAAGAAACGTTCCTCTTCAGTCCATTATTATGTTCTTGGCTTTCACTACTCATTCGTCTTCCTACTAAGTACTATGTAAAAAGTGCTTATGTACATTTGGTACAGTTTAATGGATAATTTTTAAACTAGCATTAACTCATTTACAATTTTAAATTAATGAACCTGGGCCGCTAGCTGAAGTATACATATTGTAGTCGTCATACAACAGGTAGCGCACAACTGTGCCAAATATATTCGCTAAATTATATTAAAATTCACCGCTCGCGGTGCGTAGGCGGAAGATGTTAACACGCTCCCAACCGTCTACGACGTATGCGTGCGCGCGTTGATGCCGGGCTGAAATTACAAAGCTGACGATGAACTGCATGTTTGTCTTCATTAACGGCAATAACTGTCATAATTAAAACTTTTTGCGCACCACGCACACACGACTCCTAGCCGGGTGTCAGCAGGATGTATACGTATGTAGCGGCCAAGTTGTGTTTATAAATATGTTTGTTTGCCATGGGTAGAAATTTCGGATGCAGATGAAATTTATGTTTATCATTTTCCATATACACTTTGTCCAAAGAGCAGATTTTAATTAATTTTGAAAGATGTATTCAACATTTTGTGATATCACATTATATTAACTATTTTGCTATTTGAATTATAATAATTTAAAGCGAGTTTATTCAGTGATGCAAATTCATAAAACCATAAATTAATTTTATAATAAATTTGTTGACCACAGAGAAAATGAAACTCTTCAAACCCCGTAAAAAATATATGAATGATATCAAACCGGATATTAATTAGATCCGTCCGTCAAATTGGATTGGGCGGCCGAGACTCATTGTATAATCATAATTCACTGTGCATACATACACGCGCGCTGGGATTTTCCAAAGTTTTACATTGTTCGAGGCGTGCGCACTGGTTGCGGAACAAATACCACACGTTGCTAATTTAATTCAAAAAGTTATTACGCAACACCGCCGAGGGAGAGAGGGTTGTGAGTCAGTGAGCCTCATTGCACATACACCCATATTGCGTTGGTGTGTGGTGTAACTTAAATAAAACCAATCAATTTCCCACTGTGAATGAATTTAATGGACTTTCGTGCAGCCACCTGATTATATTATAGCACACATACGCACTAACTAGTAAATTTAACCTTGGTATCAGTAAATTAGTAATGAACTAATTTCATTAAAAAGTTATTGCGGATTCTAAGAAACAAATATTATTACTTTTAGCATGCAATTTATTTTCTTTATAATAAATCTAATAATATCTTTTGGGTGAGGGGGAGGTAGGATTCATTTTACACCTAGCGCAAATGACATGAGCATAATTCATGCCCAACAAAAGAGAGACACCCTGAGCGAGGCCCGCCGGTTGAAGAGTCCTTCATCATGCAGGACACGCCGCCGCCGGGCCAGCAGCAGCACTTTCGTGGAATTGAAATTTGAGCACATTGTGTGCACGCACCAAACAAAAGAAAAGATTCATTTCGGCGTGTACACAATTGTTGTTCGCAGAACCCTTGGTTATTATTTTATCTGGAATTTTATATTACATTTTGCCAAAATAAATTTTACATGACAAAAAGCGTCCAATTTTTATTCACAAACATTACTACCTTTATAATAAATAAATTGCTAAATCATGAAGCAAAACAATTCCGGGTGCGTATGCATGCGTGTGCGATGCGCGCGGTCACAAATCCAATCGGCCAATTATTCACACAGTCCAGCTGCCGCAGAAATCATAAGCTGAAGCGTACTAATTAATTTCGAAATTTATGGAATTTCAACTGCGCAACGCTCCAGCCAATATGTTTAGTATTGTGCACGCTGCCAAACGCTTCTAATAATAGCGCGGGCGCGTGCGAAGCATGGCGCGCGCACTTGTTGATAGTCGAAAGCTATCCTAATTATTGTAGTAGTGTTTGTGATATTTTATCCGGCCGCAACCCGGTCGGGTTGCAATTATATCCTTGGTAAACACACATCGAGCGCGTGTACGCGCTTCATGTTCCACGATTTCAAATGTCGATAGGCGTTCATTAATACGCAATAATTTCGTAGATCGAATAACGAATATACCATACCTATAACATTGCACAACCTGCGTGCTTTGAAATTTGAATTATTGAAAATTTACATTGAAATTCTACTGTGGTCGAATTGTAAATATATGTATTACATCAAAATAAAACGTTAAGCAAAAAAGCGCATGGCTTGAAAGGAAATTCGCAACGTGGAAATTGTTTGCGGTTGACGTGCGCGTTGCGGAGTTTTATTACGCATCCGCGTAATATAATACCAATTAAATTTTATTGGGAGACCTGCCAGCTTCAAGACGAAAAATAATAAATTACGCAACCTTAGCGAGAAACAACAGAGTGACACGAGCGCGAATTCACCCTCGTATGTTAAAAGGCTTCAACCTCAAGCTGCAATAAAGCGGAGCACCAGGACAATACGGAGGAGTAGAAATAAGATTCTCTGTACTTTTAATGATTTATGTGTTCTTTGCTGATACAGCGTTCCGCGGCTTCTAAGCGAAATTCGATAGTGAATGTCATTTTGTTTAAGAATTATTATCATCGCAACCGAAGCGATTTACATGTAATTAAATTAATTGGGTTTTGATTTCTTGTGAGAAATATATACATTTTTAGAAAGTCTATAGAAAGCATTTTGAAATTTGCAAGCTTTTCAATTTTTTTTGGGAAGCGGCTAGAAAGAGTACGTTGCCCGATTTTGCGTCCGCATCTGAATGACCAGAAATTGGTGAATACAAATGCGATTTTTATTCTAAGCAGTTTTAGAGGATATCAAAAATCGATCTACCAAGAACGTCTTATTTAAGAAATAAGTTGGAATATGGTCGATGTGAAATTCTATGGACGAATCTTTCGATACGCCGAAATCAAATTTTTGGCAAGTCGCAATAAAAAAGAGAATGGCGCGCAACAGATTATTTCGATTTCAATATGAATAGCTTTAATGGACTCTCGCACGCCTGCAAAAGGGGTTTTAACACAATGCCAAAGGAAAAAGGAATAAAATCGGGTAACGCTCGATTGGATTTGCAATATACATTATCCAGCTATTGAGCAAAATGCGTATACGCGCTCGTCCGTGGTATTATATTCTGATGCAGCCAGCGGTTTTCGATATACACACAGCCATTATTATCAACTTATTTTGCGTAAATGCTTACAAAACCTTTTTCTAAATTCATAAAAGATGTATAAGTGGACTGCAAACATATATGCATGTTACAATTTTTAATCATTTCGTCAAAATGAAAATATAATTACCAATAATTACGAATTCATTACGGTGAGCACAGTTACGTATATAAATTAGTTTCCCATTTTTGTTCCCTACCCGCGAAAAATCCAAATAACAGACGTCTCGCGTGATGCCATGTCAGAAAACAATCGTTTCAATCTCGCTAACAAACACATTCCGTTTTGTGTTTGTCCCGCTGTTCGTGTATGTCTGCCCACGCCGATGATATTGTTGATGGTCTGTCAACCGCGCTAGGAAGCGATCGTTTGAGTCGCACGCAACGCGCCACGTGTCTGATTTCGAAAGCCATTAGGTCAAATTCAACAGGTAATACCGAGTAGAAATAAAATGCCCAACTAGCATTAAATGAAAACGAAAATATTTTCCTCCATATGCGCCGTACGGAGGGTGTCAAGGAATATCCAATAAAATAAATTGCATGATATTCAATTTGTAATTTCGTGTCATGCGTCCGTTTCCGTATATTTTCCGCTACCGCGCGCCACCGCCGGCGCCGAAATTCAATTTATCGATAACGCAGCAAATAAGTCATGAATAAATGTTGCAAATTGCTTTAAGGTTTTGCGTGGAATTCCCGAGCGTGCGCGAAGAAAGGCAGGCGTAAGGGGGCATGCGTGTTCGTGCGTGCGACGCTCGCGCCCGCCGCACATATCGTGCGTAAGTAAATAGATATACCGGAAAGATGCGCGACCCCGGGGGTGGCTTTATGCCGAAAGTGAATGGAAACGTAATTCCCCAGTAGACACCTGTCAACCGCGCCGGGCCCCCTCTTTACCCCCTTTCGCGTTTTCTGCTGGAAGAAAACTATGCATCACTTTTCCCTCCGGCCACCATCCCCTGCCCTATCTTACTCGCGCGGCGTATCCCAGCCTCAATCCCACGGCATGCTAGCAGGCACGTGTCGCACGTGCACGTGCTGCTTTTCCTCCTTTTAATGTCCGTCCATTTCGACCGTCCGTTCGTCCGTACGCGTATGGCCAAAAGACGGGCAATATTGTTTCGGCCATCGCCAACAACATGTTTCCTGCTTGTCACTCGGACGCGTGCGCTGCGCGGCGGGGAGCGGAATCATTCGTCTTGGAAGGGAAAATTTTCCGATGCGCACGATTGTTTCGAAAGCTACGTGACATCGCATGCTGGTGAGGGGCGTATGAGGTTGTGACATTTCGAAAAACAACGTTTTTCATCCCGATCACTGGTGCTGGCTGGTTGCAAGGGAGGGGTAAATTTGTTGCAATCGTAGCCAAATTGTTTGATTTATTACGCTGTTCGCTCGTTTTTCTTACGTTGATTTTCGTTTCGGTTTGCACTACACCAATGCATCAATGTTGTGCTTCTGTGCGCACACAAATCATTTATACTTTGATGTATCCGCAGAAAACTCAAAAAATACCTTTAGGACGGCAAAAGAAAGTCATGCGGAAAAGTTTACGTGTACCCTACTCTGTGCATCTTTGACGTTTCGCGGACGGCAAAAAAAGCCGGCGCGCACGCAAAATTTTCCAAATGACGACCGCCTGAAGTGAGTGCGTGTTGAGAGGGAGCGAAATCAGAAATCAATGGTGCATGATGTAATGCCGATTTAATGCGTGTTTTTCCGTTTTGTATGTACATACATGCTGTTTGGCGGCGTGCTGCACCCCATCGCCGAAGGAATAACGTACCACGCGATGCGTGCGCCGAATCGAATTCGGCGGTGTTCGAAAATGTGCTTTCATGTCAATTTTACGCAACACAAATTATCAATCACAATCTCGCATGATTGTGCGCCAGGCATAAATGCGCGAATATATCGTTAAAACTTTTCGACGTGCATGCGATGGAAGGCTGATCCATAAACATAACAAGTCAATGTTGTCCGTAACTTTTTTCCATTAAGCCATTTGCGTTATTAGCTTTTTATCTAGATATATTTATTAGTTGCTGGCAACTTTGATGAGAAATAAATTACTTAAATTTATATACACTCACAAAAATGCTATAAAGAAAAAGAAAATAAAAACAAATTAATATTTATCTTCAATATACTGGCATGAAATTGAAAAGCAATTAATTTTTTTCACCGTTTCATATCTCCTCGAGGAAGCGCCCCCTTTTCCCCAAACCCGCCGTAATAAATTGAAACGGCGTGTGCGTGGCGCAGACGTATCGTAAACACATCGTTATCTATATTAAACACTCGATTACGCGATTCTTCGGAATGTGCATCTTGCAATAGCAGGTATCCGCTGCTCATATTTACCTTTCAGCGTTTGTTTGCCATTCCCGCGCGCTTCCGACTCGCGATGTTTACGCATCGTTCCGAAAGGATAATCCTTGGGTATCTTCAGCGGGTGGGGCGCGTGTGGAATTGATGAAAAATATCATCCGTTGATTTTGGTCACGCTGGTGTGGTGCAACGATAACTGCTGTTTGCGTCCGGTATTAACAGCGGTAAATCTTGGCTGATATCCGCATGCATGCGCGCACGCAACGCTCCCGTGCACAACACGTGTGAAGTGCGCCCGCACGAGCTTTCGACGATCCGGTAAAGATATATCGACGAAATAAATCAGTGCCCTTTCCACCTCCACCACCTCCTTCCCTCCTCCCGCAACAAATCCGAAATAAAGATAGAATAAAATTGATCTTCTCCCGCACGTCCCCTTCTTTATTTGCCAGGAACGGCTTAATTTCGCCCGCTGGAGTTAACGTGCTAATTCCTGCATCGTGAGGTGATCCTTAACATTTCCTCGAACAACACACCCGGTTGCAATCGACGAAACTATGTGCGGAATGGCGCAAGTCGGAGCGGAGAAGATTTATTTTTTAATCTCGGCCCTCTTTCACTGGCAATCGCAACCCCATCTCGGCGTTGTACACTGCGCGGACTCAATAAGCTTGGCCGGTGATCCGATACTGGCTCGCGCAGCTGCGGTGTAAACATGATAAAGAACGAAAGTGTGGGAGGAAAGGCAGAAGAAGTATACCAAATCGGTGCGAATGCATATAGTGGTGGCTTGCATGTGTTGTGTAAGGGGTTACGAGATAGCCGAAAAGGAAGGCAATTTCGTGAGTTGGGCCCGCGTGAGTGGGTGGTGCGTATCGCACGGTGGCCATCTGACAATTTACACCATTCTCAGGCCGCCTTCCTTCCTTTTCGCCTTACCCGAACACACCGGTGGCGGCGGGGGAGGCACACAATGCCGAGAGAGCGGCTTTCGGTCGCATTTTCGACTAATAGTCCGGCCCGGCTGTGGGTGGCCGAGAGTGTTGATCGGATGGCGAATTAAATTGGGACCCACGGCCGCAGCGCGTGTCGCACGTGTCGATTTAACAACCACCGCAAGGATTAATATATGTATAGCGAGATCAATGAATCATCATGCAATCCATCACACTGTTGTTTGCTGAGTTTCAGTCAGTGTTGCAGCATGGATGTGGGGAGGATGTATGGATGCGCTTGCGAACACATTTCGTCTCGGCCGTGGTCGCTGGGGAAATTTTCACTAATGTCGTTCATTTCTACGACACTGTCTACCAACTGGAGATATATGTGAGCGTGGATACGTTGGCCACGTAGCCAAAACTTTATATTCTCGCAGCGCCCGAAAACAAACGTAAAAATAAGTGTCTACAGTACATTGTGCGAGAGTCGATGAAAGTATGTATTCCAAGGTGTATGTGTAGATGTGTAGCCAACGCAGACTGATTAATTAATTCTTTTGGGATTGCTCACCCAGCATTAATCTTCTCCTCTTTTTTTGCTTTTATGCTATGTCAATGTAACTTTTATCATTTTCTTATAGCAATATTTTCGTGTTGTATTTCCGGTGTCATTAAGAAAATTAAGCATCGGTTATATGTACGTTGCGTTGCGTAATTAATTATTGCGAAGAACAAATAGGAGTTGAGCGCCGAGCGCCTGGCACGAATCTACAATTGCATTCGAGTCTGGGTTATTTATCCTAGCTTGAGAGTCATTGCGCCTGTGGTCGGAGACTTGGTTATTCAGTACTGAAAAGAAACAAAATAAAATTTGAATATATAAACATTTTAGTGCGTAAACCGAGGACATTACGTCAATATCGCATAAATATATTTTTGTTTCTCATTAATATTTGCCGTATTTTGATATAATGAAAAATAAACAAGACAACAAAGCATGCAAATATGTCCGACCCGCAATTCGACTTCATTGCGACATGACCTACATCTTGTACACTTATTACGTGTGTGTTTTTTTTATAACAGTCGACATTCTATTGTTCCGCGCTACGTTTGAGATATATTCTTTTTATTTGTCATGTTCGTCTGCTCTAATTTCAAAGATTTGCATTTTTTTCATTTTATATTTGCTGTGAGTTGCCGTGTAATTGAAAGCAAAACTTTTGTCACTGATGAAATCAGACGATGATTTCCCTCATAAAGGATAATATTCAGACAAAATATATGATAAGTAACAAATTAGCTGGTGCTGCAGTAATATGAAATCATTTTCATTTGCTCGACTGATGGAAATGTCACAATATTTCTTCATAATTTCCCGCGATATTGGGCGAAAATGAAAGAAATAATGAAAGAAATACGACGAAAATAATTGCCTTCGGCGAAAGACTAATGCGCGTTCGTAAGTTAGCGCCCCGTAATAAAAGAAAATATATCGTTTGCAATTAGATGTTTAGCTTTTATTAGTATATGGCTGCGAACAGTTTCATAACGCACCCGCAAAGTATAAGCCCAAATCGTGCCGAAGAAGCAGAAGTAATCTCGAATGTGTTGTTTAATTTCGGATAAAATTAGCCCCTTCGAGTTTGATTTATACGCTAAGAACTGATTAAAATGTCCGGAAGTTTAATGCCTCGGGAATATCTAGGCATAAATGTTTTCAGTGATTAGAAAATGGGTAGCTGATATAAAATTTAAACGAATATACTGCCGTAGCGAGTTCATATCTGGCGCAAACACGCCGCCGCCGCCGCGCGGGTAGTGCACGCTGAAAAGGATGTTTGGACATGGAGGTAGTAAAAACGTGACGACGACGACGCAAACGTGTTAAATACAAGTTCCACTCCGACGCTTTTTATTACTGCGGATTTCGCGCTGCTTTTGGCCTTTATGCACGCCGCGCCGAATAGGATGAGTGCGGGGGTGGAAGATGGAAGAAGTATAATAGAGAGGCAGTGAGAGAGTGTGCGCACACACAAAACAGTGTCGCTCGTCCGCGTACGTGTTTGTCGTTTTGTTCCCGGCGACCACATCGCGCGCATACAAGACCGAAGGAGTGGACTATCAAAACGCATATAAAAGTGGGCCTAAGTAAACACAAAACGACGTGTTGATTAAACAAGGATTGAATATTTTTTCACACGCAATACCCGCAAAACCCCCGGCGTAAATCTAATATTATATAACGATGGCAGGATGTGGGGGAATTATATAAATATCGCAAAATATAAAAAATAGTTCATTGTGGGGGGAATTGAATAAGAAAATAAAATAAATGAACGAAAAATAGCAACGACGACGCAACGCTTGTTTACACCGACTTGCTGTAATTGCTTTCGGCTTGCGACAGTATTATTATGTCTGCGACGCCGGGTGAAATGATAATTTGTTATTTCATTATTTACGTAAGTGGCGCGCTGCGCAGCAAGTGGGTGGTGGTTGGAGATACGCGAGTTTGCGCCCGCCGATTATTATGCTGATGTTGTTTGATATCGTTTAAGAAAATTGCGTTATAAATATTAAAAAGGCGTTGTGCGCGCTCGTTGATCTTTTTAGCAGCACGACGCTTTTCTCATGCAGTCCTCGTCTGCCTAATACATCTACAGTTTGAAGCTTAAATAACAAAAACAACATGCTGTTATTTGCACCGAAAATAATCGATGTGCAATTAACTTTACTAGGCGACAAATTTAACCTTGTGCGCTTTTTCTTTGTGGTAACATGAGAATTTCATTAGTATAGTGTTTCGCAGCATTTCTTCCTGCCTGTTTTTCCATTCTTCCTGCAAGGCGTTAAGGAGTGCGTTCATAGCGCACACGTAGACGAATGGAGACGACCCCCGAGAGGCTGGCGGTGGCAGCAGCCTGTGCTTTGCGGTCGTTACGGATCAGGTGCACACTCGTCGCAGACGCCCCGCGCCAACCACCAGACTTTGGGTGCGCGCGCGCGATACATGATATGCCGAACGATAAATAATGATGTATATTTTATACTTGTTGTGTCTTCCAGAGTGAGTTTCTTCAGCGGCGCAAAGAACTTTTGCAGCAGATGTTTATTTGCACTCGTGAGATATAAATATGCGCCGGGATTATGTTCATGCGAAGGGTATTGCCAAGGAAACTGCAAGGAGCCAGTTTGGGTGGTGTAAATTTAATTAATTCCTACATAAAATTCTTCTCCATGATCATGTTACCTGAAATTCGACATAATTATGTAAATTGTTTTTTGTCTTATCAAGATATGTCACGGGAAGAGATTAATTCATAGGCAAATTTCGTATTGCAATTCCGGGCTCCTTCAATCTCGGCCACTTGAGCAAACATTGTATTGGTACGAAAATAGGTATCCATTAGACATTTGCAAAACGCCCACTTTCAGCATGAGATCGTTCGTTATTCGTAGATTGCTGCGCCCACTTCCGCCATGCCGCGTGCTACGCATCACTCCACACGTAGGTACTTACGTTGACCCTAATACTGAAAATACCGCTTGCGCCATAGATAGATAGATAAAGCTCTTGTTCTCTTCTGATCGTAAGTAAACAGCGCACCGCGCCCGGCAATCATCAACGGAAGTCGGCGTCGATGTGGCGGTTGTATAATTATTACCTTGCGGTTCGTTAGGTTGCGTTGTATGTTTCAACCAAAACATAAATCAGTTTTCCAAGCGCGTTTTCCTGCAACAAATTGTTCGGCCCGCCAGCAGGCGAGCGTAATCTATGGCTTTGTGCGTAGCTAATTTTGGGCATCACGTCATATTTGAATTTATATTATTAATACGCTATCTATCTTGATAATGTCATGGTGCATGTGATTTTCAGTTTCTTCCACACTAATTACCATCTCTCTGTCAACATCATTTCCTCGGCATGCATTGAAGTTGACAATAGCTAGTCGCAAAACGCATATTACGAATTATTCTGCGTCCCGCACTGCATTTTGATATGCATTATAGTCGTGTTCAAGAATTTAGTCGTTATCTATGGTCGTTATAATGATGTTGGGAAGGCCGAAAATCTAATGCATGCCGGCATCGTATGAGGATGATGACAACCCGTCAAAGAGACGCAGCTAACTCGTCGTCTATTTACGAGCCGTCAATCCATTTCAAGTCGATGCCATCCAATTCAGATCACAAATCCCACATCCATCTCCTCGCGGAATCCGCCGTTATGGTGGACTTCTGCTTGATTACACGAATAATATATTTGACGCGTAATAAAAAAGACATGCATCGTATTTCTTACATAATGCTAACATCTCGCTAGGATTTGCAGTTAATGAAATTCTCTGTTAAACAAGAGGCTTTGCGTAATGCTGGAGGAAATCCGAAGCCCGGAGGTTTATTGTCTCAGCGCACGTTTCACTAATTGTGATTGATGAGGTCGAACGAAATGCTAGTCTTAGAACATTTCTCATAGTTCATTGTCAGAATGCTACTGCGTCAATCAAATGTAAGAAAGGTTGAAATTTCATAAGTTTATGTCCTTAAGTTGAAAGTTCTTTTAACCGATTTAGATACTTATTACCTTACTTAAAGTTGGGGTACACCAAGGATTTTGCGCACTTATCAAAATGTTCTTCTTGATTGATACATTTTATCATCGACACGTTGTGAATAGTAAAATTGTAGCACTCACATATTGTTTCTGCTGTGGTGGCTGATCGATGCGATGCTGGAAAATTGATACGTGCGCACAACGCCCGCCGACTTTCATACCTCATTGGAGTGAAGAATGGCCGGCCGTAAAAGAAGTCGATCGGATTGTTCAATGGGTAGTCAAGCATACGATGGTATAGTGTATTGTGTGAGCGCGCGAGGAATATATGAGGTTGTCGAAATATATCTGCAAAGTAGAGCACGAGCCGCACCGATGGAAAGTGATGTATATTTTTCCATTAGCTTGCTATTATGAAATTACCATGCGTGCATACGGGAACTGTTTACGCCTTCAGCGTGCTTCAGTATGCGGTTACGATGGCTGTTACCGACTGGGCGGGCAGGCAGGCGAGCGCTAAAAAGGTTTTCTCTTGAGTACGCGATTGCCCGGCGGCTGCAGACGAATAAAGTGCATGCTCGCGAGCGTATTATCTACGAACGCATATCGAACGTGGCGAACCGACTCGATTAGAATATGAATAGAATATTGAATCGGCAAATAGGGTGGCAGAATACATTCATATTGCATGCGATAATATGCTTTTGTGTCCCGTTCTTACTGCGAGTAATTTTCCCAATCTTTTCAGCGCGGGAATATTGCAGGAAAAGCTGTAGTAAAATTGAATTTCCATTTCAATACGAATACAGCTTATTTATCAAAAATATACCTTAAAATAAATATATGCAAGTGATTTTAATAAAAGCAAAATAATAAGTAAGTACCTACAAGATTGTTGCATAAAATATTTTAAATAAAGATATATATAGTCGATTACCATTCTACCCGTACTGGGTGTATGGTTTTCTTTGTTTCCTATTTCCTTATAAACTCTCTCCAGGTTTGTCTGTCCAGTGCGGTGTTCCTTGCCTCTTGTACATTTTTCCCTCT
>JARJDR010001780.1:0-20793 GCA_030264135.1 Myllaena sp. GC000078
GCCAATTTGAAATTTAAATTTGGCGCCATTTAGTTCTACCCGCTCCACCGATTCTAGCGCCACACATCGAGACCCAATTTTTAACATGGCGGCTTGCACTCTGATCTACTCTGTGCTACGAATGCTACGAATACACTCGTTGTTGGTTCCTACGAATACACACAACCCACACGACGAGAAACGCATGGTTGAGTAAACGGTAGCATATAGTACGAGTGCATCCTTATACCCTTGGTAAATCTTCTGTGCTAGAGTGGAAAGCATAAAAATAACAGTTGTTGTTAGTAAGATAACAAATTGTCAATCAATTAAGAATACAATCATTATAAAAAATTATGATCTCGATGATATTGGATATAAATTATAAAAATTTTATTTCTCAGTTTCAACTTGAGCACCAATTGTGGAATTGTGTAAGGATCAAGGACAATTAAAAAAGATTGAGCGGGGTACCTACTCATAAGCATCCAATAGATTTCGAATAATTTTAGCTGTTGTTTAATTATGCATATATGTTTTCACATATTTTTCACTTTCTAATTTCTCAACTAGATATAGTTTTGCATAGAGAGATTACAAGATTTTCCATTAATACACGATCCTTATTCGCCTTTTGAATTTTACTTAAGAATGCATTTCTTTGAAGGTATTAATTTCGGCTTGTTTTAGTTTCAAAGTCAATGCATTTCAAATATTTCTATGTGAGCAGTCTTTCATAATTTTATATTATTGATACATTTATTATTGATACTCCCCAAGAATAAGGATAATTATCTATATTCTCAACATATAGCTTTAGTAATGCTCGATATACATATAGAGAGTAATTAACATATATAAATCAGCGAGAGCTAATCTATCAAATCCGGACGTATATGCAATGATTAATGCGATGCAAAGTGTGCCACACACGCATATGCGGCGTGGCAGAGGCGATATATGGCATCCGGTGGTGCTGGTGTTCGCACGATGCGTTTAATCTCATTTGAAACGCGCTGAAACCCCCGCAGCATGGGGTTGTGTGTATGCGAACGCACAGGACAAAGAGGCAGACGTGTTCGTCCGGTGCACGTAGACCAGGGCCGGAACGGATGCGCCGGTGAATTCTAGATCGCAAGCGCGTATACGTTCTTCGGCCGATCAAATGCTGCATGCGGGCAGCACCATCGCGCAACGCGTATTCGTGGTTGCGATGCGAAAAGCGCGTCGCGACGCCGTCAGTTCCGCACGGGACGCCGCGACGCGAAAAGCGCTTTATCCTTGGTCGTTGCGCTCGTTACGCATAAGTTTTTCGCGCTACGCCCAGCTGTAGCCACGTGTTGGTTATTGCTGCAAACGCTGTGCGCACGAGTCAAAAATTTTTTAACTTTCGTTTGCTGGAAGCGCTATGTATATGCAGACGATTTGATTTATGGGATTTTTGGTTGGAAGTATGTGAGATATGAATTGTAGAACTTTTATCGTTCCGTCACCAAGAAGGGGCGGATTGTGCAGATTATTGAATGTAAGTTTATGACTGATATAAAACTTATTTTTGATGAATATGTAACTAGTACTATTTTATAAAATATTTTTTAAATATTTCGTTGGCGTTTAATTAATTATGAGTTCAATTAGTATCGTGTTGACAACTAAGTTTTTATATCTATCATCACAAGAAATTTAACCAAGCCAACAACATTTTTGGCTAGCAAAAATGAAAATCTCATTGCCAATAAAGTTTTGGATGCTTTGAGTATTTCAGCTTTAGCGAAAAAATTTTTAATAAATCAATACTCGTCTTTTAAACAATTTCTTATACAAAGACTAGGTAACTAATAAAAAAAACAAATAAAATTGGAAAAGCGGATAATGTGGTATCAAATCAAGTAAATCTAATCCATATCTGGACTGGTACGTCTTTAACATTATATTGGATTATTAGTGGCTGTTCGCGTCGTACAAAAGGGATAATCACCAAATACACCACATATTGAAGTTGTATTCTCCCAAAGTGTATTTAATTACAGACCGCAAAATTGTTACATTGGAACAGAAGTCTAACCACATCATTAATAGGATAATTGCAACATTTCGGTAGACTTTATTGTATTAGTACTGCGGTAATGTGCTTAGGGTATAAAACAATTTTGGGTATTTGAAATGGTCCTTTCCTTTCACTAATTTGCACATTGATTACATTACCTATATTACGAGTGAAGAATTTAAATTGGTATGTCGTACTATTTCTAACTTTTGAAATTTATCTAATCACCTCAAGCATTTGCCTTTGGATTTGACTAGGACAGTAATAACTCAAAAATTGTTCTGCTTTTACATAATTTAATAGACCATGAATGCCGGAAACAGTAAAACTATAAAAACTATAGTAAAAATAAACATTAAATCTTATGATTATTGTTCGATGTGCTTAGAAGTTTATTTGATTACTTTGAACTAGACTGTGTGATTTCGTCGTATGTTCATGACTATTCACAAAACTTTAACCATTAGTACTTTAGAAGAAGCTAATAAATTGCTGATACTTCTTATTTTTCTTTCTTGTAAGTAATTTGATTTTTTAGTACACAAAGTATACCTTTGTAATAAATTTCATAAGTACATATTCTATATTCTAAATTTCGATACAAAATAATTTTCTAACTTAAAATTTATAATATTAGCCCATTCTGCTGTACACAAATACGCATAATCGACTAATTTGAATGTGCATTCGCATAGGGTTGCACAAGAACACATTTAATCGAGTCATAGTTTATGATTCGGGTTACATTATGTATAATGCATTCTCCAAATGTATGTAGTTTTTAGCCGATTAAGTTTGCCACACATGTGGCTTAAACGTATGCTCAACGCGTGCTCGTGGCGGTGCTAGATAACAATATGCACATTTGGTGGTTAGCTGCGGAGGAAATTCGTATCATCACGTTGCCCATTTTCGCGTTGCAAGGATTATTATGTTTGACGATAGTGCATTGGAATGGTTATAAATGTGCACCATAATCGTATCTCGGTTCTGGCAATAATGACTTCGGAATTCAAATTCGAAATTACCATAAATTTGATTATTTTCATTAATGTAATTTGCAAAAAGTTAACGCTTAAAGCCACGGTGTGTCAATATTAGTATAAAGGATGTAGAAAAAATGTTGGCATTTCTCTCACCGGAAGCTCCGAAGTTTAAGGTGTTTGCCACCGGATGGGAGAAAATTAATTAAAACTTTTCGATGTGGTTACTTCAATGTTGAAATTGAAAATTGCTACATTGAGATACAGAGGTGATATATTATGTTTTATTAAATTTTCTCCATAATTTTGCGAATGAATACATTTTATCCCAATTAAATGACCACTTTCTCAGCGTGAGCATCGAATATTATACGCATGTTAAGTTTTCCAGGACGTGGTTTTGGTTTTCCTCAATTTTATTAAATTTTGTATCACATTTCCTTCTTTTAACGAGGTGGTTCTATCGCTTGAGTTGTCTACGGCATTTTAAATTTTATGCGTGGGGATAAATAAATTTTGTTAGAAACAGCGAATTCTTAATCAAAGCTCCAAAAATGCGATATGAATAATAAATAAACTCATATGAAATATTTTGCTGTAAGCAGATACCATACATGACTATTCTCAGAATGGATACATATCAAGTTTTGATTGACCTGTGCGACGCGTTTCCAATCCAGATATTATGCGCACTATAGTATCAAATAGAATTTCACTCCAGACCAAGTACCTAGAAATCATAAATTATTGCAAATTGTAGGTGGAAATAGTTACACAATCAGGCGGCTCTTGACTATTGCGCCTATGAGGGATATCGTTTGATCTTGCTTTAGGTCGGCTAGGTTTTCGAAGTTAACTTGCGGTTTAACTCTGAGCAAACCCGAAGGGGATGTTGGACTACTTGCTTTCCCCGTAATTAACAAGCAATTATTAGATAACACGCTGGCAGTGGGTGGCTGCTCCAAATGGGTTGTGCGTGATGTCATTTGTTATTGTTTAATTAATTCGATAGCATAATAAGGACAAACATTTATTTACTTATGTCTCGATTTATATTGCCCAATGACGTAATAGGAACGATTTTTAAAACCAGTTTAAGCAGTAATAAAAACATTATTGAGAGGAAACTCACTTTGAGTGTTTCGTACACAAAATTAAATCTCACTCAGAAATGGAATTCGTAGCATTTTTTCAAAATGAATTTAGAGAGTTGGCGAACATTTAGCGTATCGTTGAGTCCAGTTGCGACCAGCTTCGGTAATGGTCAAACTCGCAGTGCATTGAAAGCCCCCGTTAAAATTTATCATTGAGAAGTCCATGCAGTCTGTCACGCCATCATTATTGCAGTCCTATGAAAATGCCAACAATGAATCAGAATAAGACTCAATTACATGGGTTTACCTTTCCATATCGTGCTAAATACTTTATTACCATTTTTTGGGCACAATGGTAATTTTGCGCGCAATCCTCAAATGCTTACATCATATAAATTTTTGTTAGAGTTCTTGGATGAATAAGGAATTTTATAACATACCGCCTGCTCTTTCGGGATTATCATCTTGTAGCACCTGTCGTCCTATGTCCGCCCAGTACACACGACTTATTTTATAAGGTCCACAATATCCTTTCTGACAGCCAAATGTCAAATTGCAGTTGGTGGCTGCGATGCACAAACAATGCAAACATTGCGGCGTCAGGTTTGATATGTATAGATCATCTGTAATTAAAGTTGTTTTCAAATCACACAATCTATATAATGGATAGCTGCGATTAACTATATTATTACCTACCGTTTTGTGACTGTGTTTCTATTAATTGTAAGGAATGAAGTAAGAAAACAGCAATTACAAAAGTATTGATAACGTTTTTCACTAATGGGCTTGTTTTGAACGTGCTTCTCATAATGTCAATTAATTATATTTTCAAGTGTTTACACGTCGAAGACAATACAAAGACTGAAATACATAAACAAGATACCATTCATGGATACGCTCGTGATGAGGTTGTTCTATAGCTGGTATGATCTATGCATTAATTAACATTGGAATTAACGCTGATTTCTCATTTTATTCGTATTCACAAATATACAGGGACGTCTATAAATGCGGAGCGGTTTATAAGTGTCGTTATGGTATGAATTTTATAGAATATACTATTTTATATGTATTATTTTGGTGGCCTTGTTGCCATACTGCTTATAGCTTTGGCATATTTATACATAAATACGGAAAGTATTAATTAGCCAGTTCGCTAGCCATGATTGCGAGATTTGGCGTTATATATCTATATCGAGCTACGCAGTTCGACTATTATTGGATTTATTCATGGTTTCTGTATTATTCAATGATTCGCACTTGTTTAAGCAAAAGATATAATACTTCATTAATGGTAATTCGAACCCAAAGTATATAAATTAATTTGATATCATTGTGCAGCAATGCATTTGGCATATTGGCAATGAGTGAAATACGCTATATAGTTAACCTACTTATTAAACAATCTTAGAAATTAAATAGGATTTCATTCTAATAATAGAATTGGCTAAAATTGAGTTTTACTTCATTTTTGGCTTGGCCACTGGCATATTGAATTGAAATTTTGATTTACCGTATAGGAAGATTGAAAAATTGAATTTTAACCCTTGTTGTTCCTAATTCTGACGTCTGATAAAAGATGTATCCTATAGATAGACGACTATTAAGCATTACGTTCACGAGCGAATTCATAATTCTTCCTACGTGAGAATACATCAAGCTCATCGATACGATAACTCATGCCCTGACATTTCGTATTCTGTAAATGCGCCGTTAGCATTTTTCGTGCGTAGCATGGCGGGTAAGTAAGTACCTTCCTTCCGCGAGATGAGGGCGCGTCGACGATATGCGTAATAATAAAAATAAATTTTATAAGTACACGTCTTCACCAGCGTAGCACATATAGCGCTGGTTGGCGGTTGGGGCAATCGCGTTGAAATGGAAGAATTCGCCGACATTACAATGCATTTTCATGCAGAAGCGCCCGCGCTCGTTTCGGCGGTAGAAATTTTTCATTATGCGGTCGTTTACCGTTTTCCATAGTGATGCCGGCAGCGCACTACCCTTGCACATGCCGAGTGTTGTTGCAATGCCTCTACCATAATTTTAAATAAATTCGACGCTTACTTAATTTGAAGGACCATTGTTAGCTGCATCTACCTCAAAAAAATTAGTATTTATTCAATTTAGATACTTAAAAAATAGGATATTGGGGTCAGCAATTACTTGCACTTGCAATGGTTTTTGATACGCACTGCATTTGCAACGCAAAGTTTTAATTTAACAACACCCCCGCGCGAGTTGGTTGGCCAGCAAGCTGAATTGCATTTCGGAGTGCAATAAAAACGTGCTTTCATTTACTGTGCAAATGCACGGCGCGTGCCTCTTCGTTCGCATCTACTTTCGCACCACCGGACGTCGGTCGCGGCAGTGTGCGAGTGTTTCCTAGGAGAAAACTTGAGCAATGGTCGGTGTGGTCACGGGGAGTTCTCCCTTTCGTGGCGCCAGCGCCGGTCGAGAGTTTCGTCGCTTCCGCTTGACGACGACGGAACTCCTTCTTCTCGTCCGCAAATTGCATTTAGAATTTGTATATGTATACGCATTCGTCGCGCATTTCTACGTTTCCCATGCGCGCGCGCGCGTGGCAATGCACTACTCTGAAACTAAAAAGACACAGCACTAGAACCATGGTATATGTGCGCGCCCGCGTGCTGTGCAGAAATTAATTATCTTTTGTTGGATTACTCCCGACCACGTACGTGCCGACTGTTCCGCGTGCGGCGTTAAGGGTTTTCAATTGTAAATGCATTACAGTTTGTAATACAAATTGCGTTGTTTTGCACGTCAAAATGCATACTGATTGTTTCGAATTCGCGAGCGGAAGAGTGAAGTATATTGTACCAAAATGAACTCTTTAATTGCTCGTTAAATACATACTTTCCAGCGTCTAAATTGCAAAATACTCATTTTAATCACATTCTGCGAAGTCGAGTTACCGAGCAAATAAATCTGAATGTTTTCAATTACGGTAAACAAACGGCGCGGATCTATTTATAGCTACCTAATTCGATTTTATCATGTTTGAATTCGAGAAGAAGCTGCCGAACTTGAAGAGTATTCGCAATATACATCCTACGCGCGCGTAAGGTAAACGCACGAGCGCACAAAATTTTGGAAAATTTCCTTAATTCCTGCAACGCCTGTTATTATATTAGATCATTTGATTAATGTGCGTGTACAACGTGTTTGTTGAACGTATGACACTTGAAATATAGTGCGGTAATCGGTAATGGTGTGTGTCAAAACTTTGGGGTACGAAATGGATGGCCGGAAAGGACATTTGAATTATTGTTTGGACTTGTTACGCTGATGATTTCCAGATAATTGTGTACACAACTCTTGCTTACAATTAGATTTCAAGCATTGTGTACATATAACAATATTTCAACTACAATTAATTAAATTAATGTGTTTATATATTTTTTTTGTAATTCTATTGAGGTATTATAATTCCTTCAAGCTTATTTTCATTTAGGCGAAGGAAATCCTCAGATATATTTCAGGGCTCTTAATGTGCTTTTTTGTAATTGAGAAAATGGCATCTCTTCCGCGAAATATTGGCACAGCATTAATGGTCACCGACTAATTTCGTTAACACGCTATTCGCTTCAACGGATTCCCTCCATTTTTATCGCTTCCCATTTGAATTCATTGCGCTTTAATGACCTATTCACGCCCCGACGAGCGGCAAGAAATAATTTATTATTTAATTTGATCTTGTTAAAAGAAATTACTTTTCACGGAGGTATTGATTTTGTGCTACAAAGCAAAAGTCATTAATTTAGAGCACAATGTTGTAAATTTGATAAATCTTGTTAAAAAAATAATAGCAAAGGGACATATACAAATGGTATTAATTTGTTGTCACGTTAAACGTGCTGCACCGCCATTAATTAGCAACGTTAATAATTGTCTTCACAATTTTAAAATGCATAGTTATAACTTATAGCTGGGCACACAGTGTAGTTGTAGCGCGTGCTGGGCTGCACGCCATGATTAAACTTGATTTATTTGTGGACAGATAACGAGTGCTATTCGTTATGCGACTGACAGAAATGAAATTTTGAACTGTATATCTTGCTGGGACATATATTGATCATTGCAAATGATATATAGCTAGAGAGTATTTTCACAAAGTATAAAAATACTAACAAAAATTGTTTACATAGAATTAAACATTTGATTGCATGTTTTCTCATGAAAAACGCCTCTTTAACATTGTTACAATAGCGCTACTGCCATAGTATGTTACCATCGTGCTTAATGTTTATAGTTCTGCATCCGAGCGACGGAAATCCGTATCTCATTGCAATTTCCTTTCGGAACGTCTTTTTTTCATGCGAGTTGATCACCGCGGCGGCTTTTGAAACATTTTCTAAGGCGGGCGGACGCGCGGATAAATGAAGGACTTAACCGAGATTTGCCGAATACGCTGGTTAGTCACATCACAATCGTATATGTATCTCTGGCATGCGTGCTAGTCTCGTATGTGTATAAGACAGTTGTAAAATTTATCGTCGACATTATTATCGCCCGTTTTACGAACGCCCTGAAATGTCGAAACGCACGAAAACGGAAAAAAATAATAAAGTAGATGAGGGCGCGCGCGGGCGGGGTAACATTGTGTACGCAGAATACGTGCTCTACGTGCGTTACATACATTCGTTTATATGGAGTTGAGAAAGTTGCTATATTATTTCTACGCCAACAACTGGAATTGTGCAAATTCCAGCCTTTTTGCCACATGATAAACGTATACTATGCGAATATGTATACTGATCGTGACATACATCTAATATGGGTAATGCGGTGCGAAAAAAAAAGTCATGGTGCGTTGGAAATATTCACATTTGTTGAATAATCTCTGGCTTTGCATATTTAAGTTGTTAGGATTACTATAAGACTAATAAAAATTTAAAATCTTTTACAATTTGAAAATTTTGATCACGGCATATTATTTAATTTGGTATTTATTTATATCTTTTTCATTTAATTTCAGGGCAAGTAAAACGTCTACCTGACTAAAAGGAAAGTACTATTAATATAACATACATACGTGAAACCGCAGCTGTTGTTGGCTCAAAACTCACCCCTGTAGGGACGCTTTTTGCTCCTTCTATTTGGTTTGTCTATAATATTGTCTTTATTAAATTGCCAACAATATTGTACCAACACGCCAGACACGTCAGCAGGGGGGACTTCATGACTTTACCAAACTTTTATATAAAATGCTGCTGGGTGGCAAATTAAAAAGTTCATAATATGTTCTGAACGAACATTTATAACAAGCTTACTACATTTACCATCGTACAAATCGTGCAAGGGGTATCTTTATTTTTTTTTTTGGCGCGAATTCATTGGGGAGATATAAATTTATACATTTAATTTATGTGTATAGCATAATAACTACAACCACAATGCGTGCATATGCTAAATAACATTTTCTTGGAACTTAGCGTTTTTTTATTATTGAATAGGAAATCGAAAATATTAATATCACATTTCCTCGAAAAGCCTGAATTTAATAAGAAGGAAATTAGGCTGCCAGACGAGGAATTTCAAATTAATTCCTTTGCGAATTATTCATTCGTGACTATTCCAATAAACAACTCTCTGTAATATTAATGACATGAGACGTTATTAGGAGTTTGCCAAATTTTTCATAACTTCATAATCATTGCATTGTATCGGAATTTTAAAATACGACCCAGAAACTTTTCCCTTCATCTTGCAAAGTTTACAAATTTATTATCTATAGACAGCTAATGATTCTGATGCATTCGTATAAATAATACGTTCGCAGAATTACAAATGATGTTGTTATCAGAGCAAACTTTTTATATGCGACCCGCATTCTTCCGTGGTCGGCGATCTCTCGAGATTGTTCTATATGTCATCTTCCGAAGCCGATACGGCATTGAATACATTTCCATTTCGCTCTGCTTCCCATTTCGCCTCCGCTGTATTTGTTCTAATTTTTGCTGTCTCTTATTGTGATTTACTTACGAGACGGAATTCTTCGCAACGGTCGACATTCTATTTGCAAGCACTGACTTGATGTGTGTTTACACATAGCACAGATAATAATAAGGATTCGTAAAAACTTTTTCTATAGATCTTCAGGGTTGACGCTCTCCGCCGGCGATATTCTTGCTCGGATTTGCGGGCGGGCACCGGGATTGAATTACATTTTAATAGCGGTTTTTGACATTGGTATTATTCGTGTAACGTAAGCGCACTGTCTGTCGGCTTGTCACAGCGCGACTTGCATAATATTAGGATCGGTTCCTGATCCGCCTCCTCTCGCGGAATGAGTGGCAGTTATTTTCATGCTGAGTTGACAAGATGCTACATGCTGTGATACTCATCTGGATCTACTTAGCTGCCGTAGTTTACCGCTTCGAGAGGTAATAAAAAACAGTTCAATTTCAACGAATGCGGAACTTTCTAAGATGATTACGTCGTCTGTTATTTTCTCGCACTTTTATTTCTGAATGAAAGTATGATAATAATAGTCTGGTTAATAAACTTGGATTGAAATTGTAGTCGAATTGCGTGGAAAGTAATGTTATTAATGCACGTAGGCGGCGGAAGAGAGGTAGAGACGCAATCTTGCATCGAAAATAGGGTGGAACGCACACAAAATGCAAAAGCATTTTCAGGCTAATTAAACTTGCCAACGTTTTCATAGAGGATGGCGTTTTCCGGAAAATGCACGCCGCCCACAGGAGCACGGTTAGGTTTTATGACAAACTTTTGTTACTAGTTGCATCTCTCGCTTACCCGCTCTTCCGCGCAATCAACGAATGCACTGAGCTCTTGTGGAGCTTCCGCTTCCGGTTTGCGAGTCGGTGTTCATATGAATCCTACTATCTTACACAATGTTTGCTGGCGGCGCACCTGACGTAATAAAATCTACGTTTGAGAACAAATAAACGCGATGGTTACAATTTTCGTGCACGACTTCCTATTTTCCTACTAGATTTGCTTGTTTTACATTTTTATTGCGTGTATAGAGTTGCATTTCTTGTTTTAACAAGAAGTGCAGCTATGAATAAATTTGACAAAATTTATTCATAGGTGTGAATTTCAGCTACGGTTGGCTATGGCAAATAAGAAAAATGCCAGACAAATAAATAAAGTTATATTATTTGGTCATAAAACTATTATTTTAATTTGATTACCATGAACAGGAAGGCGGAGATTAGTTAGCGGAGGTAAGATATTCTTGGAATTAAGGTCGCGAAAATTTCGAGCAACTGTTATCCATAACTCTTGCATTTACCTTTTTTCCTTTGGAACTGATTAATATTATCTGATTATTTATATCTAAAATTTAATATTCATTTTATTTTAAGCAATATTAGCATCTTACTAATCGTAAGAAAAATATTTGAATTGTTAGTAATAACAAAAACGCATGTTAACGCAAATATGTGCTTTATAATAAGTTCAAAGCATAAATACAGTTTTAAGCACAATATGTAACTTTTCGCACACGATCGACTGACGGCGACGCCGACGTGCTGAAATTGTTATCAGTGCTGGCGAGTTCCGCCAGCAGGTAATTTCTGCGCTAAGGCTGCATTAATATCATACGCACGTAGGTGGTAACGTTCGCGCGCATTCTCATCCGCACGAGGGCGTGCACAGCTGACCTGGTTTTCCATAAGGAAAAAATGTATAATTGCTCCAAAACGCACGTTGACTCGCTCCCCCCAAAATGAAATACGAAATATACGACGCATTGCCGGTGTCGCGCATTAGGCAGTCAGGCAGATGTTTTTTATTTCTCGTTCAATAACATGCAAATACAAATTAACATATTTTGTGTTTATTACTGTGAGCTGTGAGACTTGCAGTCGTTCATGACTTAAAACATTTGCCACCATTTTCAAATTAAGTACTAATATACATTTCTAGTACTTACCAACAAGTTTTTGCATTAAATAGATTATGATTTATTTCATGATCCCTGAATATATTACAAGTTTGAAAGTTACAAAGTTTTAAGTTAATACCGCACGCATTAGAAATGTATAAATAAATATTTTATCAAACGGCCGGCAATGATTCATTTTAGATTTATACAAATTCGAGTGACATGTTAGATGCGTGGTATGTACGACATGTATACGGAAATTATTTTCGAATTTAAACAAACACCAAGAATAAAGTGCGGAGCACATTCGATGTCGGTTAGCGAAGATGAATGCGTCGCGAAACGTGCCGCGCACGTAATACACTTTCGTTAACCTTACGTCAGGCACTTTTAGTGATCGTATGTATTACCACCTACCTACTTGCTAATATATATCTCCATTGAGATAAATGTGTACAGCACAAGTACAGAGATTGCACGTGCACATATATACTCGCAGTTCGAAAGCGAACTGGAGCACGCACGATAGCACTTTGCGCGCATTTTGCCGATCGACGGTTGCGCGTCGTTCATTCCCTTGCCAATTCCTCGCGGACGCTTTTTCCGTTTTCGGTCGCGCGAGACGTAAACGAAACTTGAACAAACGTTCAAATCGGTAACCGATTTAGTTTGGAAGTAGACTACGGTGAGATTCATGATAGTACTGCGATTTCGATTGAGTTTAATGAGAAATCTAAATTATTACTTAAATAAAACAGATAATTTCATAATTTAATAAAGTACGTAATTAAAACTATATTTTTCCTGCTTTAGAAGATAAAGACATACATGAATTTTCCAGGATTGATCTCTTCAGAAAATTGTTGGTATTGTCTTTGGTAAGGAGTAATAATCATTACTGCCCTTAACCTTCGCAAACCCAGTTAGCTGACAGGGAAAGGTATGCCGTGAAAAGGTATAAAGCGACGTCGATAATGGACATCATCGCTCTCCCCTGATACCATTATCTCGCACTCGAACATTACTTTCACCATTCCACACCACACTCGCCGACAATACAATACGCGCGTACAGGTTGGGTGAATGTATGGGGGTACCTTTCAGGACGAACTGAAACGACCGCAAGGATAACCATACGCCCATCATCACTTCGGCGTTCGAGTGTGTGTGTGCACGCGCGCTGATGCAGTAGTTTTTCTATGGTTTTTCGCTCGGCAGACGATATGTGCATCAGCGGAAACGAGATAATATATAAGAATACAGATGGTGATGCTGGTGTGCCACCGTCACCGAAAAGCAATATCCTTGCCGCGCGCCGGTGCGGGCAATCACCTTTTGCGTGTATTGCGAAAATATAGTTTTGATCGATTCCATCAATTTGCAGCGACAGAAATATATTCGTCTGGAGTGCTATTTTTGTTCCAAGCAAAAAACACGCATTTTCATGTTTAGAGCCAGTGATTTTATTCGGAAACACTGGTTATTTCCTGAAGATAAAATGAATTTCAAACCCGATTGGAAAGCGAGCGTTTTTCCCACTCGTGAATGTCAAAACTTTTCAATTTCCTTCAATTATTTACGAGGATAATTTCTATAAATACTTCCGTCGCGCGCACGCCGCTGCAATCAAACGTATATCGCGCATCATCGCATCGCTTGCAGAGACGTCGCGGCGCGGCTTGATACGTTTAATTGGGGACCGCGTCCGCGCGTCGTTCGTAAATTTATCATAAAGACATCTGTGAAGATGGCATGCGCGGCGCCGCGCGTGCCAATTGCAAGTGACACGCGCAGGGGAAGAGGGCGTGTATAATATTATACGAGTGCGTGCGGAATGTCGCCACGCGAAATGGGACGCGAGGTGCGTTAAATCACACGTATCGCTGCTTGATCTGCGCCTCTCAAGTATATTTCATGTGGCACGCCAAACGGTGCTGTAAATGACTTTTGCTGTATGCCATAAATATGTTTGAAACTGATTTTCTTTGATTATTTTGGGCAAGAACAATAAAAGTGGACATTTTTACGAGCGGTCATTTCTTTTAAAAGGCTTCCATAAATTATAAATGATTAGAGATGATTACTTATTATGAGACATGTATTTATAAAAATTCTTCATTTTTGCAAGCTATGCATGGGACCTAAAAATGCATAGAAAGAGTGTCAATCGAGATGCTACGTCAGCGATCACTGCATTTGCTCCCTATTCTAATTTATGCAATTTTGCAGCGCAATGAAAATCCTCAAAGGTGCTTGGCGCTCGTCGCGCGGCTAATAAATCTTGTAGAAGTTTCGGTCCAGTTTACTGGTGTTGTTGGTTCATGCAGAAGAGGCAGCTGGGATTGCTGTCGGGACGTCAGGACGATATATCACACGGCAGGCAGGGCATTGTTAACTCAATAGCACGTTGGTGGAGGTGCCGGGCGACGTGTTGTGTCATTGGCAGCAGCAAACAACTGCGAGCGAAAGCAACAGCCCAGCAGCCCGCAGCCGGAGTTGTAGGTCGGTCAACAAGCATCGCTCGCGGCGAAAAAGTAATAGAAAAAACTTAGCGCGTGCATGAGTGCCTTTTATTTCCACCCTGCAACTTTGTCTTTCGTTCATTAGATTTTGCCACAACTGGCAGCTCAGCATTTACATTATGAAAGAGACAATTGCCTGAAAACTTTAATACTGTATCATCTAAAGAAGATGAGATTAATATAATTAATTTTATCATGTTTTAAACTTTATTTATAGTAGTGGTAAATACTCCTAGCATAATGAAAAAAGGGGAATATTATGAATGACCTACTCTAGGGATGAATAAGTAGGGCAAAGTTGTTGAACGTTTGATGTGTGATAACGCCTTTTATGGCATCTCAATATTTTTATCATAGGGGAGGAAGATGTGCAGATCATGGAGCCAGCAGGCATCATTTAGTTCGTAATAAATATATATTGCTCGGATATTTTCGTGCCTTATATAACTCGTAAATATTGATACTTATACGCATTGCGTACGTGTAAACGTTCGACTCGCATATTCTATGCATGTAAATGAGATTTTTTCGAGCATCATAAAAATAAATTTTTTCGGCTGGCTTGAGTTTGGAAGCTTTTTCAACAATATTGCTTCTTCATAATAAGTTTGTTCTTTATCGAGTAAAATTTCAAACAAATAACATTAATATTTATATTGAAGAAAATATAAATACAATTAAATTGACCTGCACAATATTTATGATATCAGAATGAAACTGTGCGTTAATGTGGAAAAAAAGAGCATTAATCAGAAGGCTTTCTTTTTTAGGAGACATTATTAGAGCGCATTACAGGACCTTTCATAAAATTGAAAAATGTAAGCTTTGACATAATCTGTTTGTTGTTCGGCGTTTTGCGCCGCTGGCTTCCGAAAACGCTGCCTGCATTGACGTAGATTAATCATATCAAATGCGTTTCGGAAGCATCGTGTTTTGAAAGAATTGCTACAGCAAATAGACCGCAATAACACATTCCAGCTGCAATTATTACCAGTATATTGGTGCTACACAATTTTGATATCAACCAAATGGTTACTTATAATTAATTATGTAGTATATGGTTATCTTAAACAATTTTATATATACACAAGTAATTATACATGTTAAGAGGAGAACGACAAATTAAACGTATATATTTTATTTGTGTAGTTAAAAAGATAAGAGCTGAATGTCGGATTAAATACTCTAACTGGCGATATTGATTTAGGTCTGAAAAGTTTTTATTCCACGTACAAAGCACCCGTATGTATTTTTTGGTCCCTTTTCATAAAAACCACACACGCACCCGCAAGCAATCCTATTAAAATCAAGCTTTAACGATAAGTTATGGTAATGACTTTTTCTAGAGTGTTATAAATTCGCCTACTTTTAAATTTCCAATATTTGCATAATCGGATACTACATGTACCGCCTGAATGCTCATTGAAACGTAATTTCATTTTCTCACACTCTTAGTCATTCAATTTTTTTATACAAAAGCTCTAACTCAATTGAAAAAATTGCAAATTCAATAATTATATCTAAATATATATTAAAATTATTTGCTTATTTGTTAGTTTACATAAAAAGAAGTACTTAGATAGTTTGTTTATTTTATCCAAGATTGGTAACAAATAGGGAATAGGGAATTGAATCTTATTGTTGCACCTTGTCGAAGCAGACGTGAAAACGTATAAATCGAAGAGGTTTTTACACCTCTCAGCCCATATACGATACACGTCGAACATATAAAAGCAGCACACATTCTGGTCGAATGTACTTTTGATGTATGGTCACGTATATAGCTCTAGTAAATATTCTAACAAAGGCGACAGCCATCGTAAAGAAATACATTGTACGTAGAGGTATGTAACGCACGTACATTTATTTTTGTTTTTAATATTGAAGTACGAACGACCAGAAAGAAAAGCGATTTTTACATGTTTTCATTTTTTTTTCGATTTACGATTTTGAATGCGGGAAAATAGAATTCAATTTTGAACAATAAATATATCCTTATACGTACTTACGTATTTTCTTTATACAAATTCTAGCAAATGTTTATTTTTACCGACGTTTTATTCCTAAGCAAACTTTACAGAATGAGCAATTGTACGCACGTGTGCATGTCGTCTGATAAAGTTTATGTTAAACGGTCGACGGGGGTTGAGCCCAACCCCCGCATACGCTAAACGCAAACATAAATTGCGGCATGCAACGTTGGATGTTTCAATGTGCGCTCTCGGTGCGCACGAATCGCCATTCTGATGCAAGCGCACGGAATAAATGCAGCGGCGTGCATGCATGAACAATACGCTCGCGATAGCGCGCAAACTGAATGCGCATTAAATTATTCTAAAGCTTCAAAACGGGCGTTTTTGGCCAGTGAATAGCTTCAATTTTAGCATCCACCGAAATGCAAATAGTTGTTAACCATTACATATTAGATAAGTATCAAAATGATATTAATTACTCCTCTGCCGTGACACGTGTGCGTGAGAGTTCGTCCGAAACTTCCATCCGCAATAGGCGGACACGCATTAGCATCAATTTAGGCGCGGTGCGAACGCCTTTTGTTGTCCATAGTGCTGATGCGCTCAACTCCCATTAACCGTAATCATCAACTCCAACTATTCATCATTAGCAATTTATTACCGTCGCTAAACAATTGCGCTCCCTACTCACGCGGAACAAACCACGGCTAAATTGGAAAATGAATCGTGAGTGTGCAAAACTTGATCGCGTGCATCACTGATGTTGTGTTGTGTGTGGCGCATTCAATAATATGTTTTTCTTTGCTTCAGGGGGTTAAGTGGCGCTTAGGCAAATTTAAATGCGATTGCCGTTTCAACGACGCCAACGTGTCATGCGAACCGCTAAAAGAAGGGCAGCAAGAAACATCGTTTACTTTTCATTTTGCGACATGACTTGAAAACTAAGCGGCGGCTTAGGGTGTTGTTATGCGCACCACCTTATCCTGCGTTCGTTCGACCGATGCGGAAAGAAATGTTATGATTAATGGGATTTTACTGTCGTGCGCCTTTTTTGCATAACGCAGCTAATGCATGGGATCCCTAAATATCTTGTAGCTTGTTTGGAAAATCAAAAAATGTAATCTATATTTTCATTGGTCATGTTTTAATCAAATTTCCGCGTTTCACTGAATTCGGAACTGAAAACCAGAAGGTTAACATTGAAAACAATAGCTTAATGCGTGGTCAATCCATTAGGCCTCTCCGCGCCCAAATCACGCAAAATTCGCGTGCCGACGCAAATTTGATGCGTCAAAATTCTTTGTGGTCAAGATTTTTGAGGTGGAAAATTAGCATTAGGGCTGAACCTTTCTCATTCATTATCTAATTTAATCAAGAGTACGCATTAGGCAGGATAATAACATGCTTATACTACGTACTAAATAAAGTTCAATCCTCAAGATTCAATGAATATTTTCATTAAATTATCGTATTCTAATTATAAAGTTGTCATACGCACACTTTGTACTAAATTAAGAACACATCCAAACTTAAACGTTTTTCTTCCCCATCGGAAACGACATAAATCTGATCCTTAAAGCGTGTTTTTAATTACGTGAAAGCGGCTAAAGAATTAAATTGCAAAAACATATTTTATTTAAATTTATAATTAGTTTCATTTTCAATGACAATCTTTGCCTTTTTATCTCAATGATTTTTTTGTATATCAATGAATATGATATGTAGAAATTGTATATAAATATTTGAGCAAGGATGTGATTTGAATTTTGCAGCTTTTAGATATGGTCGCACCTGTTGAATAAATAAACCTGAAGATATTGAAGAGACCACCCCCTTGCAAATGATCTAAAAGGGGGCGGCAGCTATCGTGCGAGAAGCCGCGAAAATGTCGCTGCTTTATTCGAGTGAATCGCCGACAGCATTGTGCTGGAACGGTAGCGCCGAATGCGCGCTTTGCCCGTGGACATCGAATGCGACTCAATGGACGACGGAGGATCCGCGCACGGAAACACTGCGCCGCTACTCGTACGGCGTCGCGCTACCGACGATCTGTTTGCTCGGCATTGTCGGCAACATATTAAATTTGATCGTATTGACGCGCCGCAACATGCGTGGGACGGCGTACATTTACATGCGCGGTGAGTGGTGTGTGCGGTTTCGATAAATTACATCTCTCCCCCTTACTACTTATTGTCTGGATGGGATTTCCATGAAAATATTATATCGCTTTATTTGTGCGCGGCAGGTTGTTAGGGTCAATAACATGTTAGGTAACAAAGTAATTCCTACCGTCATCACCCGGATTTATTTCCGATATCGAGGCGGATAGTACATAATACGCGGCTGGGTTTTAATTAAAAATGAACATTCAATCGATGACAGCCGTACGCGACCACTTAATTACTCTTTATCCTACCGTATATTTGCGTGGTGCTTGGGTGCGCGCGGGTGGATTTTAATGCGCGTCCCTTTTGCGTTGTTGCGGGAAGCGCCTAATTTATACGTGTTTGCCTTCCAACCATTTGGGCCGGAATTCCTTTTCATAGCTTCTTCTCCTGGCTATTTGGGCGCCGTGCGCCGGAACCAACACTAAATTTCCGAACGCCAAATCTCGATAACAACGAGCCTGCCATTGCGCACGTATCGGACGGAACGTCTTTCGTCAAACTATATCGGTAGCCAGTCGACTCGAGGGTCGGCCCGTCTTCAACGCTCTTCGTATGAATTCGACCGATGACAGGCGAACTCAGTGAAGCGTTCGCGATATATTTTCAAGTCGACTTAACCGGATTACGAATGCATTTCCGGCTAGCGTGACCCCATCCGGGTTATTTACTGCAATACAATGTTTTCGTAAATCGGAAGCGTCCATTACGTCCTATGCAAACTCTTACCATATCTTGAGTTCCACAGAAAAGTAGATAGGTGATAACAAGAAATTGAAAAAACAAAAATCGAAGGGGTTTTCCTATGTAATCCGCTTTTTCACGCAGGAAAATCAATGAACTGGGATTATTCCTCATATTGAGAGGTTGGTCGAGTTTGAAGGGAAATCTTCGCCAAAATCTATTCCAGGAAAATATTAAATACAAAAAATACCATTCTATTTGTTAAATATTTGGATATATTCAAATAATAATTCGTAACATCTTATGAGATAAGCTCAACTGTTGAACGATATACTCGATTATGATTGGTTTATGGAAGATTGTAAATGTAATATATTATACAGTTTAATAACCGTTGCCTCTCCATAACGTTGTTTGCGATACGAGTTATTCGGCGTAACAAATCATCCGCAAACGTTGTGATAGGAACAAATATGCGAACATGATGTAGGCAAATGCCGCTGAGTTAGTCTCGCGTAGCATATAATACGAAAATATACACATGACAAGGAATTGTGCGGGGTAAGAATGCGCAAGGAATATGAGAACGACAAAAAGAGTGCCTTCAACGACATTTGAATGAAAAATGTCGAATAAGGCAGGAAATTTATTTTTTTTACGCATCCTTGTGCAAATCTACCAATATTGGTTGAAATTTGCAATTTTTCTAAATGCCTATGAAACCAGTTAATGACATATCCTTGTGTAATGCATATCATATATTATTTCGTACATCCGTTTATCAGGCGTATGGCAAAAAGGGGCAAGAAAAAAGTAATAAGGAAAATGTAGTTTGGCTGCATGGACGTGAACCTTTTAATAAATTGAAAAATAAAAGAGGCATCCATCTGTCTCGCACAAAAACAATGTTAGGTGTGGCTGAGTCGACATTCTTCCTGCATTTACACCACATTAACATTAATATAAGCTTGCGAAGAATGCGGGGGCCGGTTGAAGAAAAATGATGCATTAAATCGCTCTTATGCGTGCGCGAGAAGATGTGGTGGCAACAACGGAAACGAGGTTCACTCACATTTCATAGGTTTTCGTGGGTTTTCCTTTTCTCCTTCCATCAGACTTTTTACCTTACGGCGGTTGTTCCTCCCCGCTTTGTGCACATTTTCATCTTCATACACGCACAAAAGAAGTACAATTGATCCCAAGATACATTGTGCGATCTCACGAGAATATCTGTTTTGCCTGGCAGACAACCTCTCTCATCCTTCCATGCCACCCGCGTGTTTTTCGCACGTATTTTTATTTATTTACACTGATACTTGCCATATATGATAGTAGGATGAAACGAAACAGATGGAGGGGATTTTTTGCACGGATTCGCACGTCATGAGTTTGTTCTTACGGCGCCAGTAAATAAAGATATAGTTAATTAAATGTTATCCAGTGAATGAATTTGTAATTTACTAC
>JARJDR010001781.1:0-27579 GCA_030264135.1 Myllaena sp. GC000078
ACGGATGATCCAGAGTGTACTGTATCTATTAGTTGTGCGCTGTATCTACTCTCGCACAGCTAACTCACTTTTCCGTGCATGGAAATTGCGCTGTACGCTGTACGCCGTACACCAGTACCTATACCTATATACTCAGCGTCGGCATGTTGTTTATTGTTGCTCGCTTTCGATCATAACGTTTCGCTTCTCACGGTACACTTGGCAATACTAACAAATACGCGAACGCACGTTGGCCGCCTATAATTTATGCAGCCATGCAGTGTGCAATATTTGATGTAATATAAAGTTCAATAAAACACTTAGGGAAATATTTCGATTGCGCCATCGCGTGTACCGCGCGCGTATGGGATGGGAGACAGGCGCAAATGAAAGGCTGGTCGTCGCAAAAATGATCGTCGTTAACCTACATTGATTTCGAGCATTTGGAATAATATCTTTGCATTAATTGCTTGAAAAATGAGATAATCACAACCAACAACAGGTACAAGCAATGTTCTTGACTTTTCCACTCGTCTATATTAGTGTTACGCGTTGTGCGGAATAATTGAACAAAAGCAGGCACGCGTCATGAGTATTATGGGTATATTACTTGTACAAGTATTGCGGCTTGTTACGTCATTGCTTCGTTCTTATTCTTACGTTTTGCCATTTCGAAAAACATTGGGCGTATTAAATGCACAACTTCATTTCAATATATTCTTATAAAGTACAAATATGCAATGTACTGCAATGCCTGAAGAATAAATCCAATTAGTATTCGAATTTGGGTTCAATTTGCCAAAAATCCAAATAGGAAAATGACTGCTATTAAAAAGCGTTGATTCATAATTGACAATAACATGCATCAAAACAACATTTTGCCCAGCTCGGTGGAATTTCTTCGTGCCTTCACCTGTTTACGCGCCGCATTGTACCTACTCGTATGCATAGAATGACTTTTGTTTTTGTTTTATCTGATTCCGCTGCGGGCTTCATTAAATTTCCCAATCAACCCAACGGCAACAGCAGCCGACGACAACAAAGGTTTCCACATGCGCGTAACATTTGAACGACTTGACGAAAGTGTTGCGCCATGCGGCACACCGCTGGTCAAAACGCGTTTTGAGAACGGCATACTCGAAAATTTGTCAACCGCCTTCACGAATTAGCACCTTTGGGGGTTCAACCGCCGGCACCGCAAAGAGCTAAACGTTAGAGCAAATATCGGAGTGTAGAGAGCGCCCGCTCGGCGATCACGGGAGAGGAGCACAAGCCACGGCGGCGCGGCGGCGGCGGCACGGCGGCACGCCGTTCACCTACATTTTCGATTTGACTTTCATAGTCGCAGCCGCGCCGTGCTGCGCCGCGACGCCGATCTAATTGTAAGTGCATTGCGAACGACCGGCATAAACAAAACACGGTGAAAACGCAACCGCATGCAATACGAGTTCATCACTAATCAGTTACGAGTAGTTTACCTATCAATGCGCCGTGATTCAGCGAGCGTGCGTGGTGCTCGCCTGCGGGCGTGTGACAACGCGCACTCCGCGCCCAGCGTCGTCAATCGATTGACCATCGGCGTACTGTGAACGCGTTTTACGTTGTTTTGTTGCAAGTGCTCGAAAGTTTCAAATCGTGCGTGCGCATGTGTTGTGCGTGTGTGTGGTGTGTGGGGATTTCTGCAAGATGCAACTTTATATATAGCACAATCAATGTAGTCGGTGATTAAAAGATTGCTCTTCGCAGCGCCAATCAGCGATGCGAATTGATTAGATTCAAGCGTGTGTCGCACAATAGATATACTTATGGCCATTGCATCATAGCATTATTGCATCGGCTGTCCGTTTTTCTCTCAATTATAAGCAGTGGCCTATAATAAACAATCGAATTGATTGCATGCGCTCCAATTCGTGCGGTACATTGTTATTGCATTCATATAATCCGCTATCAGTGACCAAGATGAGAAAAATTGCAACTCAATTAGCCCAGCTATTCCATCGAAATCGAAATGAAACGTAAACTAATTCACTTTGGATTCGCACGGTTCACGCAGATTGTTGTGCGCTCAGTGTAATCTTTATTCATCGCCACACGATTGCGTATTCAAATCACAGAAAGCAATACAGTCACGAAGCAGCAAGTCGTGATTAATTAGCATGCGCGTAATGATTCAATAAAGCGCTAAGGAATCAAGTCCTTACGCACGTTTTGCATCGTGCGCTAAGACGATACCAACGCAAGCCGCATGCGTGCGTGCGCAACGGAAACGGAAGTAGGAATGTTTTCGGATTCGGCGGTGCCCTGATACGCATAACAACGACCGCAACACTCCATTAATTATACATGAAGTCCCTGTCAAATTTCAATTTGCAAGCGTTTTGCACGCTTATTTCTCTCATTACCTGTTTCATAGCGCGTACGTTGGGTTGGGACCGCTCTTAAATGTTATAGATAATTACGCAACAGGTTAATTATGCGCAAAATATCTCTCACATCGAGTGTGCTAGCGTATTAAGAAGTACTGTGCAGGACTCGCCATCAATCGCACAATAACTCAAGGCGCGCGCGCGCGCGGATGTGTGCATGTGCAAATGACAGTCGGCTCTCGGGCGTAGTGCAAAGTGCAATGATGTAATCACACCACGCTCGCGGCCGCCATTCGTCCGTGTGCAATGTTGGATGGTTGTCATTTTACTATTACCGGACCTTCACGGTCCATTTCATCCGCGTCCAACCGCTGCCGCCGCCGCCGTCACGCGACGACGCGTGACCTTTGTATCGTATGTCAACATTAAACCGTTGCTCTGCACGCAGATCCAATCGGGCGATACGTTTGCTACAACCAAAGAGGGTGAGTGCTTTTCCTGCAACGGATTCATGCGTAACTTTTGAAACGCATGCGGTAGGCAACACACAATGCGAGGAATGAACGTAAACTGTGGTGGTTTTGCAGAGGAATGGATAAGTAAGAAGAAGACCGAGGTGGTGAACACCAAGCAGATCGAGACGCGCGTCAAGCGTCAGATCGTGCTCGAGGATGGGCGTGTCGTCGAGGACTCGGGCCCGCAGGTCACGACCAACACGACGGAGGACAGCGAGACGCAGGAGCACCACCAGACCGAAGTGAGTGTGCGAGGATTGCGTGTTGCGCGCTAGGCGGATATGCCGTAATGCTTGGAATTAGTTGAAGAAGTTGGGGGAGGATGACGATCTGCAAAAGCTCACGGATGGTACTAGCGGCAGGGATGCGGTGGACGGCAGCCGCTGGGTGGCAGTGGCGAATCCCGACGGCGTGGTGCGCGAGGTCAAGGAGCGCCGTGTGATCTCGCGCGAGGAAACCGAGGAGGTCAAGGAGACGGAGGACGTGCAACATCTTGGCGACATCACCGATTCGGTAAGCAAACACACCGCATGCGTTTTATCCCGGGGAGTTCGGTTGGGAGCGTTAAATTTCAACTGCAGAAACTTTCTATTTCGCTCGTGATGTGAAATTCGTGTCGCCGTTCCTCATGCGCTTCACCCGATAAGTTGAGGCCAATTATCTGGCGCCGGCTATTACGTTGCACTATTACGTATAAGACTCATTATTTAATAGGAACATTGGCGGTATGGAAACCGAAACTTGTACATGCGGTTTGCAAAACGGACGTGATCGATGCGCGCGCGCTCACACACCTTCCATGAATTCGACCTTTGTAAACTTTCAAATTCAAACCGCGAGAGAACGTTTTTCATGCTCAAAGTAATGCCCGACGCGCTGATGATGAATGGTGATGATTACGAAAGCTTGTTGATGGTTATAGGCTTTACACAAATGGTGAAATGTAAAAATTAAGGAGTGCCCCGTCTACAGCTTTGTTTTTGTTTCGTGCGCCAATCGAAACAATTAGATATGAATCCATAAATGATTGAGACGGACTACTGAGGTCAAAGTACTTGGCGCGTTTTTTGTTTTGAGCGCGATTTGCGGACACGCAAGAAAACGCCAAAGTTTTAGCTGGCTACATGCAAAGAAGATAAACCTATGTAGTGTGTGCCAGTTAAAGCCAAAATGTATTCGTCAGCATGTTGTTTACAACTCATAATCCACTTTCTTGCCGGCTTCCAATTCCAATTACCATCGAAACCGGAAATTTTCGGCATTGATAGCGATACTAGATCGGCTATAAAATAAACGTACGCTTCGAGCGAGGTATTAATTCGGTCAGCTAGAAGTTTCACTCCGGGCGGCGGCGGACACATTCGTCCGAACCGCAAATTTGGCACGGCATCTTCATCGACCATTAACGCGCAACGTCATCGCCGTGACGGTAATTGAAGAAACACGCAATAAAAGCGGTTATTAAAAAAATCGCAATTATCGCTGTGGTCGCGCTCGTAGGTTGTAGGTTGGTAGGTGCACCGGTAGATGAACGAAAGCGAAGAAAACTCGCGCTCGCTTTCGTCCGTTCGTTCGTTCGTTCGTTCCTGCCGTCCTCATCTGATGCGAAATTAATGACCTGAGATTAATCACAACCGCGACTCGAGACGTTTTTCGACACAACATCCGTAATTATTCGGGCGCCGCATGCCTTCGCGTTTAATCGATCGCCTTTGTTCTTTTCCTATTTGTCTACGCGGATTATATACTAGGATAGCTGAAAGTCAACGTTCTATGCGTGACTATGATTCGCTTACGCACGCAACGCTGAAGAATAAAAGCAAAAGGAAGCGAAGATGATCGCGGATTGCTTCCCGCTTCTTGCTTTTCGCGGTGGCGCTGTGACGATGGCCGACAGGCTGTTCCGCACGTGCGATAAAAAAAAACTGTTGCTGTGCTGATTGATAGGGCGCGATGAGCAAAACATAAACAAATAATAGCGGTCAGCTAGCTCCGTGGAGCATCTTCACAAAGAAAGCGAAAACGCTTCGCGGCGTCCCGTCCGGTCGAAGCACCCGAGCCGCTGGGGTAACCAGCATATCCTCCGCTCCGCGAAGACGAAGTCGAAGACGCCGCGCCGCGGCCGGCGTTGAAGTGCCTGGTGGTGGTGGTAACCAGTGTGCGGCGGCGGGCATCTTCGGCGTCTTCGGCTGCCCGGGCCCGGTCGCGCTTTCAAGTACGCGCATGACGACGTCCTCGACGGGGCCGCACGCCGCCGCCTGCCTTTAGTCGGCGCATCGAACGCGCGCAAGAACGAACTACCGCGGCCCATTGTCCGCGGTGTACCGCGATAAGAACACCCGAAGGTGCGCGCGTCGACAGCAACACAACGTTTCTCATCGAATGCGTGTGTAGGTGAATGCGTGTGTGTTTATGTGTGTGTGCATTGCAAGAAATTGAAATGTTTGCGCGGTGACCTTTCGCGCTCCAAGGACTCGCGCACGCGCGCACGTGCACTCGCGCTGTGCCTTGCGTTTACTTGTTGCGAGTGCGTGTGTATGCGCGCACAGTGAGCAAAAAGGCACAAACTGGAATGGTGCAAGCGGTGCCAGCTTAGAAAGGGGCAGTGACTGGACGCGGTTTGATGGACGCTTGCAAAAAGGATCGGCGCGAGTCATGGATGTCTTTTGATGATACTGAAGCCAGATTTATGCCGCTTAAAACTTATTGTGACGATTGCAACGCTGCATCGCGCTTAGCGTAAATAGGTATTACTTAGATGCATCGAGCCGATCAAACGTAAGTTAGTAAATATTAATTTCACATTAAGCATGAACATGAACATAAAATGCGTATTATGCAGCGATGCGAAATGCTAAACCAGTTTATGTGCATTTGCCGATGCGCGATTCTGATGAATGGCGAAATGATCGACCGGACGATCGTATTGGACGCACTCGCGCGATGATGATGGCGATGATGACGATAATGATCAAATTAATTAATGCATGCGCGAAAGCCTTGTTAATGCTTGACTTGATGGCCACTTGGCTTTGAACTACATTTTTACGCCAAACCACTTCCTGCTAATCTTCGTTTACTTTCTAATTAAGAGCAGTCATGTGAATTCGGAATCGGCATTAATACGACAATGATTTATGCGATTACTTACGGGCCAAACACACGAAGGAATTGCTTAAAAAGCACCACGAATGCTAACAGTGGCAATTAGTGATAATTAAATGAAGACGGGATGGAACAAAAAGGAACGGTATCACGTGCGAAGAAGCAAACAAGAAGAAGTGGCACTCCACAACACGACTTCCTTTGTTTATGTTCTAATTGTAACTTAATACGCAAACAAAACGGCGACGAAGTTCACACTGCTCTCCGCGCACATCGTTCGCATGTAAAAAGCCAATGCGAGCAGTGTATATATCGAAATTTAATGCATTATCTACTGCGGGATGTGTGTCAGTGTGGCGCGCAAGGTTACACACTTTTTGAAGACGACGACGACGATGACGACGAACGGCATCGTTGCCGAAGATAACGCCATACCGCGTGTAGATTGTTATTATAGTTTATGATTATTATTAGCGCGTAGTTTGATGAGTCGTGGCCGGAGCCTTGCATGTCATCTAGAAGAGGTCGAAGAGCATTAACAATGGCGCAGACAAAGCGCAATTAATAGCATTCGGGAATTTCGTCACTTTCAACTTGAAAGATCTAATTGCAACCGCTTTTTGGTGTTCTATCGAATGAAAAACCACGCAATTTGACTTTAGACATTTGTAACGTTTGTAAATACAAAGTCGCGAGCGTTGTGAAGAATATCGCAGCGCATCATCAGGATGCACGCACTCGCAATTACGATTGTAATCAGCGTAATGAATATTATAGCTTGCGCACAGGAACACTTATATTAGCTATTAGGTATCTCCAAAATAATCAAATAGGTACATCAAGGAATGCATTACATTATGCCCATGTCGAAGTTACGATGAATGAGCTTTTGGAGTCTATAATATTAAACGCGATGACTTTCAGTTTCTTTTTCACAATAGGCGACCAATTTGCTACGAAGCAAACATGGATCCGTTGTGTGCGGAGTCCGCACTGCAATAAGTACTTATTCTGTATTTAGAATGCAATTTGCGATACGACTATATATAGTGACACTCCGACCGGCAGCCATCGTCAAGGATTTAGCACTGGGCTTAAGAACCATTCGCCACTTGTATTAATTAAGCAATAATGGGATTCGCCGCGGAAGACCTTTCGTGCGCACCCAGAATGCTTTGACCTTAAGCAACGGCAATGCTGGTTTCTGTGAGTGTGTTGGCGCAAATTTAGCGCTGTGTTCGCTAGTTGGCATGAAGAATGACGGCGCCGCGAGCGAAACGCGTCGCGCAAGATAGATTGTCCAACTGCCGGCACAAATAATAATTTCGCCATTTCAATCAAACTCATGCGCAATGCAAATCGTGGTCCAACGAAATTAAATCCGAATCAATTATGGGACCAGCTGCTTGAAAACTTTCGACTGCGATCTTATTCATTTGACGCGCAACGAATGAAAGTTTGCTTAAGGCGGAATGGTATTCGCAGGACTTCCTCTCGGCGGTGAATTCCGGTCGCACCGACATCCGTTCGGTGCTTCGCGCGCGCGAAGCCGGCGCGACGCTGGTGTCGACCGGACCGCGGCTGGTGCGCGACACCTCCACAACGAACAAGGTCACCGACACCGAGGAGACGCGTGAGCTCAGCTCGGTGCAGGCGGATGGGCGCATTGTCACCGAAACGCAGCGCACCACCGAGCACGAGGAGCTCGACGATCGTGAGCTGCCGGCGCACCGCGCCGCCGACGTTGTCAGCGCGCACAAGGAGAGCTCACAACGGTAATTAATGAAAAGGCGCGCGCATTGATCGCCTTTTTTTCACGCGTCCAAACCCATGCGCAGGTACTTCAAGGCGCGCGAACAGGAGGACGTCGACTACTATGCGGACGGCGTAAAGATCGGCCACGAGATGCGCTTTAAGGCTGAGACGACGGAGGGCGAGCGCCGCGGTGATGGCGGCGCCGGTCTGGACGAGCCCGATTGGGATTCACTATCAGCGCGCGCACGCCGACGTGCGGCCTCTAATCAGCGGCCGTACCACCAGATGCACCGCTACCGGCCGGATGCGGCGGCTGCGGCGGCGGCGGCAACGCCCAGCGCACTCGAACGCAAGGACGCGCTTACGCGCAAACCGCTCGATTTCGACGCCGAGGAGGAGACGCGCAAGGTGGAGACATCCAAGTGGCTGGAAAACCACTTCGGAAGTGAGAGTCGCTCGTCGAAGGACTCATTCGCTGACGATGATGATGCCGGCGCCGGCGGCAAAGAGCAACCGCCGAAAACGTCTTTCTTTAACGTCACAATCAAATCCGCGCCGGCGGTAACATCGTCACAGCAACAACAACAACAACAGCAGCAGCAGCAGCGACAAGCGCATCCCGGTGGTTATTTCAAGGGTATCAGCGAATGGTCGGAGCGCCGGCAGCAGCAGCAGCAACAACAACCGGAAGATCATCGCGCACGTGCGTCACCCATCCACGACTATCGCCATTTTGCAGCGTCGCCAACGCGTAACAACCGCTCACCGGGTTCTCCAATCTCGCCGCGCTCGGGCGGTGGTTACGCAGACACGCCGGTGGCGCCGGCGCGACAACGTCGCCAACGCAGCTCGCAGGAGAGCCGCTACGACAGCGGGTATCGCACGCCAACGAAGCTGGACAAGGAGGAGGAGGAGCCCGAGGAGCCGCCGCCCGACTACTCGCCGCCATCGCCACCGGCGCAGGGCGAGAAGAAGATGCAACGCACGCGTTTCGCCGACACTAGCGCCGCTACCCATTCGCAGCGCGAGCTGCACGTGCCGAAGGCGAAGAGCGGAAATATTATAGGTGCGCAACGGTTAGTGCATGTCGTCTCGGGGATGTTTAACCGATTGGTTTGCTTGTTTATAGGACAATCCATTCGCAAGTTAGTGGGCAAGATTCGTTCGGCAAGCGCCGAGCGTAAGGCGAAACAACGCGCGAAGCAGCGCAGCCCCAGCCCGTCGTACACGCCGGGCCACCAGATCGATCGCGACATCACCGGAACGCCGCACAGCGGTGTCGAGAAGCCGGTGCAGCGCTACTACCTCGGCGAGGACCCGTTCGCCGGGAGCATCTATGGCCGCGAGAACAAGTATGATGGCGTGAAACCGGCACGCAATTCACGGCGGCAAGCACGCGACCGCATCGAGTACGAGGAAAGGTAGGATGTTCCAGTGTTCTACGCTAACACCGATGCCAAGGGACTAATCCATTCATTCATTAACGTGTTTTAAATACTTCGTATGTTTTGTAAAATATCTCTATTTTACCATTAACGTTTTTTTTAATTTCTGTGGAAGCGAGTGCTCTATTCTCAATTCAAATTACGAAAATGGGCGTCGATTGCGTTGCATTCCACGAGAACATTTTATAGGCTAATCATTTCTTAGTGTGTTTTCCGTAATCGTTCAACTAATTAAATAATTTCGTGAATTTTAACGAAGCAAGCAACATAGATAATGTAAAAATGTATCTATTGGCATACGCTATATACTTATATAACAATAAATAATTCGAAAATCGATACTGATGTTGATCGTTTATATTCTTTTGGAAACGATATAGCAATACAAAATTACCTAAATAGGTACGTATTATGAAATTATATCACCGCACATGTTATTGAATGAATCTGATATGACAATGAGATATTTATATGAAGAGCACAAAAAATTAGAGTAATTAACGTCACCTTAATAACACTATTATCATAAAACGCACTATCACTACTCTAGTCAAGCGCATGTTGAAATCTACACGATTGTAAAATAAGAGTACCCTAAAGCACTTATCACGCAATTTGTTTGAGCTATATTACGCAAGCGTTCTCGTTTCCATAGTCGAAATTGTACGCACGCATTGTTATAACGTAAGCATGCCCAAAACCGAAAGAAGTGTCAACCTTGTTAGTCACCGATCGAGAGAATTCCATGAAACCCACGTTTTTTATCTGCTCAGCGTAACGTTGATTTCACGGCTAATTGCCGTAGCGAATGGTCATCATGTGGGCAATTGTTCAGGTTCGCGACATTCGTGAATGACGGCGTGAGCCACAATCGCCAAATAAGTCGCGAGTCACTTTCAAGTGTATCCGCACCACGCAATCAATTTGATATAATTTATACACACATGCCCCGCACACGCATGGCGAACGGCCATGTTTTCTTTTGCCCACTCATGCGCGCGCGTTACGAATACCCCACCTGTGGCGATGGAAACTTTGACGCATTGGTCGCAATTTGCAGATCGCAGATCAACTCGCTGGGGCGTTTCAGTAAGTCGACATCGCGCCTGCCGACCGCCACGACGCACGAACGCTTCTCGCAAACGCTTCCGCGACACTCCCAGCAGCAGCAGCAAGACGCACCAACGCGCCTGGAGCGCAACGAGCGCAGCAATAGCACGATTAACGTGTCGATCATCAACAACGTGAGCAACGGCAGCAACGGACAGCGCAGTCCGCCGAAGCCGGCGCGCACGTTTCACACCAGCGGCAAGCCGCATCTCGCGCGCAGCCAGAGCTTCCAGGCGGCGCCCAGCAACGGCATGCACAAGCCTCATTCAACTCGCGTCACCGAGATGCAGCAGCAGCAGCAGCAGCCGCCGACAGGACTCAGCGGTCTCACCAGCCCCGGTCTGATATCGAGTCTTAGCCGCAGCCAGCGCGATATTACCACCGACGTAGGCGCACGCTACTACGATGGAGACGACTTCGCCAAGAAGTACACAACGAGAGAGTACTACATGACACCGCCGCCACACAGCCATGGCCATGACGAGGTCGACGCAGCTGCTGGAGGCGGCGGTGCATTCAAGACCACGTCGATCTTGAAGAGCACGTCGAAGTACGGCGGTGACATTTACGAACCGCCCACGCGGTTGCGCGACACGCAGTATGTGGGCAGCGGTGAGCCACAGGCGGTTGTGCGACGCGGCAGCGCCAGCAGTGACTTCTCCGAGACGTATCACACGACGACGAAGAACGATGATCCAATGCGGCCGTCCATCACGAACACCACGCAGAGCATTTCGCGCAAGACGCTGCCGGCGCGTGATGGGCGCGCGCTGCAGACGATCGAATCCACCGAAACGCATTCGGTAACGCGCAGCCACTACAAGGGCGAACCGGTGATGGGGCGCAGTTACTATGATGCGGTGGATGCAGGGCCACAGCAGCAACGCTATGGCAGCGTCAGTCCGGTGGTTATTGAGGTGAAGCATTACAACAGCAGGAGATGAGTGGAAACTGTGCCATTTTCCAAGCCATGCACTTGCGTCAACTCCAACGCCCCCCCTTTTTGTCTACTGTTATAAATATAATCCCCGCGTAATCTAATTAATTCGATCATTGCTATATCAACCTTATTTTATGTCGACTAATCATGTTTGTTCACCATGCGTGTTGATCGAGTGCTCATTCTTTTTACGATTAATATTCTAGTTCGTGACATTAATTGCAATAACATTTTGTAGTCGTACGACTTGTAACACTAGTATGTATCAATAAATTATTACACCAATTCTTTGCGCAAGGAAATCAACAACCCAGAAATTCATTGAAAAATGTATTATGAAAGTAATTGTATGATAACACAAGTTCGCCTTATTTGTAACAATCTACCCTAGGCGCATGTTTAAAGAATATTGTTCAAGATTACAGCACTGCATGAATAACACATCCCATTTTAAATTATTAATATATCATAAGATCATTGGTCATTGATTCGAACCAATTGTAATACAAACACAAATTAATATTAACAAACGCCTGAACCGATGATTTTGTGATGCCGACAAATCAATAAGATCTCATGTGCTCAAAGCCAGACAACCCGGACGACTCTGGTAGTGGAAGGCTTGGAACTGGAGGATAGAAAGGATGCGATTAGGAATTGTGGAAATGGTGATGATTAGGAAAAAGGGAACCTACAGATCTAGCTGACTCATCGCCTTGGCCTGCGCGCGTACTCTCTTCTCATATTCCAAACGGTTTTGGCTGCAAGTGAAACACATGTTTAGCCTTTCCAAACCACAACATATACAGTAAAACTTCGTTATAACGTTTTCGTGGGGTCTGGGAAAAAATGAACGTTATAACCAACCATGTACAATACGTTAATACGATGGCTACATTGCAGCATATCTTTTTGACTTAACGAAATTTCAAGAATCGGTTCATTTCTTAGCGGAGCACAATAAAATCAACGAGCTAAAAATAGATGGGATCATACCTTCTCCGTAAACCTGAAATTATCAATTCATATAACGATCAGGTTCACAGATGGCTCATGAACGCTATAAGCGATTTCAGGCATATGTAATTTCAGGTACAAAGACCAAAAATAACGATTGTACTAAGCGAGTGCACGTTATAACCGTAAACGTTATATCCGATCAAATTTACATGGGAAATGCTTGGGGCCATCCTGAGGTGAACGTTATATCCGAGGACGTTATTACGAAATCCTACTGTATATTTCTAATTCTGTGTAACAGCTCAGTGCCTCTTACTCCAACATAATACTAGTGCATAAGTTGGAACGAAAGAGAAAGATGTCGCAGAGGTGGGCAAAAAACGCAGTGTATTGTAATAATTTTGCAATGTATTATACAACTTCTTGAATGGACGTCATTTATATTTATCTTATTTAATAAATAATACAAACTCACAGATTTATCAAATTTTACATCAACATAGTTGAGTATATGTATTATGATTTTGAACTTGGGCGGAAATGAAATACAAAAGTAGAACGGAGTATATTTAATTAAATCTCCCACCATTGTGCATTGTTTGCTAAAATTTGTTCAATTAACAAAAAATACGCATTCCTCGCACGTTCATAGATGCTAGCTTGACGTCTTTCGTCTGCGGGCCTGAGAAAGGTATAAGTAGCACTGAAAGACACAACATATGCGCATTATTTGAAGTGAACTTGGCAAAATTCATAGCGTTTGTCGATGTACACACAATTAGCAAGTGCAACATGCTGCTGCGTATCTGGTGCGATGAAAAACTGACTGTGCTCGACGCCATTCTACCGTTCATTGGTTTCACATTGCTAACTCTCTTGATTTGCAACTGGCGCACAATCTATCTGACGTGGAAGTTTCCCAAAACCACGGCGTTTCGCCATTTTCCGCTTATCGGCCACATTGGCATTCTGAAGTATGTCAATCCAACATTACAGAGTAAGTAGGCACAAATAAGAAGCACATAAGAATGTAAGCGACATGAAAGCCTCCGTCAGCGTTTATGGAGTTGAACGAGCGCCTGTCGGCGGACTCGGGCTGCATGCTGTCGGTGCCCGGCTTTCGCAGCATTAGCGTGCACAGCGTCGAGCACATGGAGGTAGTGCTCACGCATCCGCACACGCAAAAGAAGCACTACATCTACGACTTCTTCGCCGGCTTCATTGGCGACACGATCTTCCGCATACATGGCCCACGCTGGAAGGCGAATCGCAAAGCACTCAGTCCGACGATGCATCCGGAGACAATTGCGCCGTACGTGGAGGACATGGCGACGCTCGTCGGCATCCTCGTCGACAAGGTGCGTGCGCGCGCGTGCACTACCTTTGACGCCATGCCAGATATTGCCAAATGCCTCATGGATATGTTCGTTAGTAAGTCCAAAGCGTTCGTTAATAGCTGGTTTGATACCATATATCAATTGTTACCAATCAACAGATACTTCGTTTGGTGTGAATTTGCACCTGCAAACTGACTCGACCAAATTCGATCATTACACTGATGTGTGAGTGTTTAACGGGATCATTTTTAGTCGATTGCATTATGCATTTATGTGTGGTATTTGTACGTATAGTTTTTTGGAGTTGGCTATGGTGCGAATGATGACATTGATCAAACATCCGGATTGCATCTATCGCCTGACGAAAGACCACCGGATTCAAGAGGACGCGCTCGTTTACGGCCGCAAATTTACAGACCGCGTAATTTTATCGTAATCGCCCGTTTTTGGTTGTCATTGGTTACACTCGTCACTTGCATTTCCAATAGATTTTCACGGATCGTAAGAACGTATTCGAAAAGGAGCTGGAGGAACGCAAACTTGATGCGAATATTGAAGCGAAGACGCCACGCAAACGAAAATTCATTGATCACCTGCTGGAGATGGAGCAAGATGGGCTTATCACCGAACAGGATGCAAGAAATGAAGTCAACACCTTTATGATAGCCGTATGTCTGCTACTACCTAGCCGAAGGCTGCAATTCGCAATCTGGCCACTTTGTAGGGTTTCGATACATGCACATCGGGCGTGTCCTTCACGCTCATAGCGCTCGCCATGCATCCGGAGATGCAGGAGAAAGCCTACGAGGAGGTCATCGATGTGCTGGGAGCGGAACGATGCATCGAATACGCGGACCTCTCAAAGCTCGTCTACTTGGAGAAAGTGATCAAGGAGTCGCTACGCATCTTTCCGCCGATTCCGGTGATTGCGCGCGTCTCCGAGCACGAATTCCAACTAGACGGACACACCGTGCCGGAAAACACCCAGCTGCGATGTTCAATCATCGAAACGCAACGCTCGCCACTATATTGGCGCGACCCGCTGCAGTTCAATCCGCATCGCTTCGATCACGATGCCGTGCTCAAGCATGTGAAGCACAGTTACATGCCGTTTCTGATCGGACCGCGTACTTGTTTCGGTATGAAAGTATGCCTGCCATTTTGTCATTTGGTTTAATTGCTGTGTTGCGAAATAGGCACAAGAGTGGCATGGCTATCGTTGAAGATCACCATTGCGACGCTGTTGCGCAGGTTCAGAATGTACACGCCGTACAAGAACGTCAGCGAGATTAAACTGCTCAACATCATGACCCTGAAGGCGGCCGATGGTATTCAATTGCGATTCGAGGAGCGGAACGTCTGCCAATGAGTAAGGCAGCGGCCGGTGAGAACAATGGCAAATGTGGAATAAGTAGATTATTTTTCAACGTGGTTATTTTTTTAAACATTTATATACATACATTCAAATCGGTTATTTGTTGCTTATTACTCTCTTTGGCGTATTTGAATATAACAATTATGAATTAAAGAATACTGCCCTTGTTCCATTATTAATTAACATACTTGAAAATAATCGTGTGTCGATATATCGATATATAGGTATCATATAGGTAATTCAATTTTTATGCATAAATAACAAATTGGAATCATTCCACACATCAACGCTACCAAATATAATATCATATCAAATCAATTGCCTCGCCTGCCACTCGCCATTTTGCGGCTATGCACCCATCCGGCATCCCTGTCATGTAAATAAGTTCGTAGTTAGTTCGTAGTTATCAAAATAAGATCATTTTATGGATGGTATTAGATGGATTGTGTGCATGTAAATATGGCGAGCCTGTTAATATTGGTCCCCAGCAGATTGCACTTTTATCAAATGTATTGCATGCGATATGAATCACAACCGCCCGCCACTTCTTGCGTACTTTTCGCGGAATATGATGAGGCAAGGAATGCAAGCTGATGCTAAAGCAAATGGGATGAAATAATAGATATACCATCGAAATTTAGGCCAATTCGCATGTGCTTTCCTGTGTAAGCCGCCCGTTCATCATTATATTCCGCGCTGGTAAGCAGTCATCCGCGACGGCAAACACCTCACACATTTCTGCTACCGACGCCGACGGTGTGATGGGCCCCGCTGGCTTCGCACATTTTGCTGCGATCATAGAAAAAAATTTATATATAAATAGATAAGAAGACAATAAATAAAGACATGCATAAATAGAACGTTTCCGACTTCATCAATACTTTTTTCTTTACAATTATTTCACGCCAGTTCTCTTCGCAACCATCTTTTGCTATTATTTAAGGAAATTTAACGTATCCAACTCCGCACGAGTCGCAGAACATGCTTCAAAAAAATAGACGTTTAAAATTTACGGACATGGATAGTCCCAGGTCTCCGGAAACACTTCCCCATATTTCGGATTGTATTGCTGTGCCTTGATGAATTTCTCAATGTTCTTCGGCTTCGGAGTCACCACCGCAATTCCTGCAACCAATGGCAAACCGCAGCGTTAGCAAAAGCACAAGGAAATTACCCACTGCTACTCACCTTTTTCGTAGGCAAACTCAGAAATTCTAACCGCAATTTCGAGAGAGACTTCCTGTATGCATTCCAACGGGGGATACATACGCCCCACGTCGAGATCGGTCTGATCGACGATTTCGGCGAGTGCCTGTGCTGCAACCAGGAACACCTCCTCGGGAATGCATTTCAGACCAATGGTGACGGCGGCGAGCCCCATGCCCGGAAAGATGTACGAGTTGTTGCCCTGGCCGGGCTCGAAACGCTTGCCGCCAATCTCGAGCGGTGGGAATGGCGAACCGCTCGCATAGATGCCCTTGCCCTGTCAAATAATGTGTGATCATTGCATACCCTTCACTTGGTACGCGCATCATGATGCTGCTTACATCCGTGTTGGTATACACCTGCTCCGGCGTGCATTCGGCCTTAATCGTCGGATTGCTAAGCGCAAAGATGACGGGTCGCTCAGTGTTCTTGGCCATATTCTTGATGATCTCCGGCGTAAATGCGTTGGCAATTGTGGAGGCGCCAATCAGAATCGTAGGCTTCAGCTCGGCGACGGCGGTCGCAATGTCTTTGATGGGCTTGTGGTCCTGCGCAAACTGCTCCTTGTGCACGGTAAGCCCACCCTCGGCGCGATTCTTGATGATCAGCCCCTTCGAGTCGACCATCCAAATCTTCTTCTTCGCCTCTTCCTCGGAGATACCCTCGCGCATCATCGCCATCACGCACAGCTGCGCAATACCGATGGACGCCTCGCCGGCGCCGAAGAAGAGGAGCACATTGTCGGTGAGCTTCTTCTTGGTGAGCCGCAGCGACGCCAGCAGGCCGCCGACGGCGACCGCCGCCGTGCCCTGGATGTCGTCATTGAACGAGCAGAATTTGTAGCGGTACTTCTCGAGTAAGCGGAACGCGTTCTTGTTGCCAAAGTCCTCCCACTGGACGAGCGTGTTCTTACCGAAGCGCGCAACGACCGCGTGCATAAACTCGTCGATGAGTGCGTCGTACGGCTCGCCGTCGTAGCGCTCCTCGCGCAACCCAATGTACATAGGGTCGTCGCGTATCTCAGCCCTGTTCGTACCGACATCGATCAGAATTGGCAGCAGTTGGTGCGGCTTAATGGCGGCGAGCGCCGTGTAGAGCGCCAGCTTGCCAATGGGAATGCCCATGCCGTTCGCGCCCAGATCGCCGAGTCCCAGAATGCGCTCGCCGTCCGTCACGCAAATGGCGCGCACGTCGTTCTCGGGCCAGTTCTTGAGGATCTCGTAGACGTGGCCGCAATCGTGCATGGTGATGAAAATGCCGCGCGGCCGGCGATAGGCAAGGCCAAACTTCTGGCACGCTAGCCCGACTGTGGGCGTATACACGAGCGGCATCATCTCGTTGACGTTCTCCATCAGGAGGCGGAAGAAGAGCTTCTCGTTGCGATCGAAAAGGTCCACCAAGTACATGTACTTGTTGAGGTCGTCGTCGAGACGCGCCAGAAAGCACTTTGCGTGCTCCATTTGCTCATCTTGTGTGAGCACGCGCGGCGGCAGGAGGCCATGGATGCCGAGTGATTGCCTCTCTTCAATGGTGAATGCCAGACCCTAAAGAATAAACGCATGATTCACACATTGGCAATCCACACGAAATTTCTCCGATGTGATTGTAATTACATAATTATTACATCATGGCGCAATCGGCAGACGATAAATAACCCGAGAACGATTGATAAGAAAATTAGCGTTGAATTTGCCCGGAAGGTCGTACAGCATTTTTTGGCTGATTGGAAGCGGCAGTCGTGTTGTCCTAGGCCTTGGTCACACGTTTGAACTTGCCCGCCGCGTGGATTTGCATAAGCGCTTAGTCACAAACGCGCGCGTACGCACACACAGTGCACGCAGCAACAGGCGCAAAAACACAACTTATAAATTTGAGCGGTATCGCGCCGCAGTGTGGTAACAGGATTTCAAAACCAACGAATGCAAAGCGTCATAGCGCGTGTGTAACAACCGCTGCTCAGAAAACACGTGTGGTCGTGGCTGGAGTGACCGACTTTCGCTTCTTAAAATAAGAGCGCTTGGCCTTTACACCAATTCCGTGTGCGTTAAAAAAGTAACCATTGAAAAACCGCATTTGCGAGTGCGTTTTTTCAATGGATTCATGAATATCAATTTCGTAATTTACAAAGCCAATTTCATTTTCAATTTCAATTATTACGTACGTAATATTCATTTAAAAAAACACATCGCATAAAACTCTAGATTAGAATGGTAATGGAAGCGTAATGACTGCTCAAGTGATTGTGTATACCAAAAGAACAAAAATTCACTTTCAACACGATTGCCGCTAGCTCATACGCGTTAATTACATAACAATTTAATAGTCGCTCGTACTCGTCGAATGAAAGTTCAACCTCAATTTCATCTTATAGCAATTCTAATCATCTAGCAAGTGCTCCAGTTCTCGAGTCGATTCGGCGACACAATATAGGTGTATATACAGCAAGAGCAATTTGTATTCAAATAAAACGAGCTGTGAATATCATTTATACCTAAAAAGCACTATCAGCATGCCTAGTTTTCATTGTTAATTTGCTCATTAAATATTACAACTTGCATATTTAGCGAAGCGTACGTAAACAAAACATATACTTAGCGAATAAATTAAAAATATATATATATTGTGAACTATGAAATGAGAATGTGTACACAATATGCGCACGATATTAGGAAAAAAACCGATCAATTGAGTGATATATAAATGATAATCACAATTTTATCAATCAAAAAAATAATATAACATTAAAAAGCCGGAAGAAGATCAAGAAGATCGAAACCGGTCGCAGCAATAAGAAAAAAAGAGGAAAAAAATAGAAAAAAAGAAAAATAATTAAAGGAAAGCTAAAACCAAAAAACAACTATAAATATTAGAATAAATTCCAACATATAAGTAAATAGCTGATTACTAACTCGAGCCATGAAATTACAAATTAATCGGGAACTTCTACTAATTGCACGCGCGGACTGAAGTGCCACCAATCGTTATCTCAATAATGCAAACCACAAAAACTATGTAAACCCGTTCTTTTCTTGTAAATTTTTAACAGTGTGTTTTTAACAGATTGCGTTTGTATCGCAACGCGTAAGTTCGCGGACTGAAAGCAACCAACCGCCCTTTGCGAATTTTCGTGTCGCTGGCATTCTACTATTTTTTACTTATTCATTTTTCATATGCCACAAAATGTACGTGCGCAAGTGTTATGCTGGATAAATTGCAGAGCGTGCGCTCTGCCCCGCTTGTTGGGGCGCAGGACAATGCTTCAACAAGACGTTGAATCGATACACCGTACCACCCCCACGTATAAAGGATGACTGCGTATAACGAATTAAAATTAAGCATGTAGGTTAATCGCCGCCCACGCTATACCAGCCATTAATTAGTTTGGCGCACATCATCGCGAGAATCTACCTAGGTATGGGATGCAAATTAACCAGTTCCTATATTGTTTAATATACATGCCCGTCAATATCGTCGCAAGTGGACACCGTACCAGCAGCAACCATACGATAAATACAAACAATATATGCGTGCGTCACCAAACGCGCTGGCGAATAATATACATAATAGGTACCGATGTATCTACACAGGTAGTTTCAGGCGTGCGCACAATGACGTTCCGAAAATTCAATCGGTGCGCACTTAATACGATACGCAAATATTGACGGAAACCAACACTTATCTTTCGATTCAAATCAATAAATACGCTGACGTCTCTAGGTTGTTACACAATCAACGGCGCGATATCAACTCAATTGCATTCGAAATAAAAGACACAAATGGGGGGTGTTTACCTTATTGAGATGGGCCTGGCGAATGTGATCCAGACCGCTGCTAACGCCGGGCGCGTGGACGTCGCCAACGGCCCAAGCGCCAATGCGACCGCGCTGATTCGTTCCGCTCATCGTGCGCACCTGCGAGTGGCCGGCGATGTCAATGGGCCGAAAGTTGTCCTTCGGGTCGACGCTCTCCAGGACGGCGTTGTGGCTGACGCTGCAAGGGGTGGGCGGATGAGTCAAGCGGCACTGGTAGTAGATTCGATGAGAGAGCGTTACACGACACGAAGGAGCGCCGCGACGCAATTGCGGGTCCGACCGATGATGACGGCGCGTTTATATGTACCTATTACGCGAGTGCGCGGGCGCGCGCGGCGAGTGTGAGGCGGCTAACACCAGCGCATGTGCCGATTGGAAACACGACGGTCGCGTGATGTGCGCGCACGAGTCCGTACGGTGACAGCGCGCACTCGTCGGCGCCGACCACGCACACCATTTGAACAAATTTTCAGAAATTGACTATAGCGACAGAATGTATAACGTCTTGCAGCATATAAACATTTGTCACCAAAGTCGACCAGATAAAAATAACGGGTACTTGTGAATGTAATGTAATCTACTTACAGCTGCGTCGAAGTGTTTACATTCATTGTAATCGCGAAAATTCAAACAATTTCTCAAAACGTTCTCAAGCGATATCGACAGCCATTACAGAAAAGTAATTACTCGAAAGTGTCATCCAATTAATGTTTGAAAGCTAATTTTTTGGATGGGGGGAGAAACAAACCAACACATGACAACCTCGCACTCAAGTCTATTGATTACTGCCATCCGTTATTTTTCATCAATGTCAACCGAGAATGGCTCATTTAGAATGCTTGCCAAGCACACGCCCAAAATAACGAATGACAATTATTGATGAGGATATGAATCGTTTCAGATTGACATGATAAATTACGTATGTATTGTTACCATCGAGCGCTAGCAAGATTGTTGAGGGGGCAAATTGTAAACGGGCATTCCCGGTTCTTGACACTGTTGTTGGTCGACGTGGCCGACGTAAAACAACGCACAACTGCGCGACTCATCGTTGCTGGTTCCGCGGTGCGCCGGAGGGTGCGACTCTTCGTTTCTGGTTGCACAGAGATAGCGCGGAAGTCGCAAATGCAGACGGTAAGCAATACATGAATACTAAACGACGCGCGGATCGCGAATCACGGGGAATTTTGTGAAGCAACAAGCAAAACGAAAGAGCGATGAGGGTTCTCTGTCTCGCCGAGGCGTTAACAACAAGCACAATTTGACCAAATGTGCTACAGATGTCATTCGGGCATTATTGCCGGACGCGGCGGCCATCAATCGCCGATCGCTATCGACAATCGTATCGCGACCGATTATTGTCTGTTACCATAGTAATGACCACAGTCGCGGCCAACTTTTATCACACATTCGGGGCGATATGATAACGTATGCAGGGCTGGATCATACATAAGGCCAATGAGACCATCGCCTAGGGCAGGGGCCGGCAAAGTCATTGGTCCAAAGAGCCAAATATCGGTAAAACAATGATGAAATTGGAACTGGAGAGCCACATTTTTATTTGAGCGGGGGAAGGGGGGCTATTTTCTATATATTTTCTATTCGTTGTTTTTTTGGTTCAGAAGATTGAAAGAGCCACGAAAATTTTCCAAAGAGCCACAAGTGACTCGCGAGTCATCGTTTGCCGACCCCTGGCCTAGGGCGCAACATCCAGGGGGGCGCAATTTTCGGGCCTCCTCGTGTTTATAAAATAAGATTTAAAAAATCTAAACTCAAAACGGCGCAAAATCTATCATTGGCCTAGGCCAGAAGTGTTCAATCCGTCGATCGCGATCGACTGGTCGATCGCCGGGTCTTTTTTGGTCGATCACTGAGATCTTTCCAACAATTAATAAATTTATTTAAAGAAATTTAAAAAACGGAGAATTTCGACATTTTGCATATGTGCAAAAGTATATGAATCAAATTCCAGAAATGAAATCTTCTGATTTCAAGAAATACATTGGAGAAATGGAATTAGTCGAAAATTAAATTAGTTCACGGTTTGTCGATTTTATAAAAGTTGAGGAAATTTCGTCTTTCATTAATAAAGCATTTCTAGAAAATTTAAACGTCACACTAATTTCTAGCAGAATTTCTCATGTCTTCAGTATTAATCAAGTAGAATTAGGACTTGAGATAATAAGCATTCGAACAAATATCAATTTAAAATCCGTAAATGTAAAAGATGTTTGGAAACATACAAATGAGAAATATCCGCTTTTAACCAATACCGCTCGACAAATTATGTCTTGTTTTGGTTCAACCTACCTATCCAAATCGGCGCTTTCAAATGTGAATGTAATAAAAAACAAGTTGCGAAATCCAATAACAAACGAACATTTAGAACAATATTTGTGGTTATCAACATCGAATTATGGGTCGATCGCAAAAAATTGAACTCCACTGGCCTAGGTCCTAGGGTGCAGAATGTTGTGGCCGAAGGCGCAGAATGTAGCTAATCCGGCCCTGAACGTATACGTTTGTTTGTTAAACCATCGCAACGATCAAAACCATATCAAAACATGAAACATCCAATGTTGGTACATGCTCGGTTGGCATGTCATGGACGGACAGAGGTCTGTTATTGACCAAATTTCCTTCTACAACAGCGAACTTTGAAAGTAAACGAAAGATTCGATTTATTACGGTTGTATCCTAATGCGATCATAATGTTGGAACAAATATTATCCATTTGCGCGCGTTAATTGTCGTCAGTTAATTTGTTTAACGTCACCTAGTTGGTAATATAAGCAATAAGACATTCATTTTGGTCTGTGTTATTTATTCCTATCCATTATTCAATTATTCGCACTCTGTAATTAAATTCGTATCAAGATCAAACACGAGACGAAAGCGGCGCATTGTTAATCATCCTCGGTTTATTGATTTGTTTATTGATTGAAACGCTTTTAAAATTTCTACGTAAACGTCATTAAGATCGAATAGCAGGAGATTAAGCAATAAAACGAACAATAATAACAGTCATAAGGCACAAGGCAAATTGATATTGCCGGAGCGTTAAATACAGCAATTCCAACGAAATAAAAGCGATCGGCAAGGCTGAAGCGTTTAAGCACGCAGGAGAGCAGACCCCGGCTAATCGTAGCCTCATTTACCTGTGGTCATGTTGCCGTTCGGCGTACGCTTACGATTTGTCATTGTTTATTCAAATGCAGCGAAATCCGAATCCAAGTGTGTAGATTCACAGGAAATGCACTAGGTAATTAGTCGGTACGCGCACGCTCATGGTCGACAACAACAAATTCGCGCAACGCCAACTTTAGCGACGCATGTGTCAACGGCTGCGCAACATGGCGTGTCGTCAACGTGTTTCAATACAGGAAACAAATTTTATGCGTGTTGTCATTCTCGGCAAGCCGTGCAAAATTTGTACGCTCTTTAAAAAAGCGATTTGAAACTTTCCAATATTTTTGGGCGCAGATTAAAGATTAAAGTGTGAATGAAGACCGTTTGGTAAACTTACACTTTATTTTTATGCGAGCATATCTCCTTGGCGACGCTGGCGGTGTTGCCCATGTCGTCAGCGTAGCAATAACGCTCGTCGCACACTTCGCTTGGCTTGCGTGGCGGTGGCACCTGCATAGAGCACGCGATACGACTGCCGCCGGCGGTGGTCATTCGGGGCGGCGGCGATGTGCTACCACTGCCGCCCCAGCGATCGGCCACCGCCGCATCGATGTCTTGCGCCGCTTGCCGCAACTTGAAGGCGCTCACCGCGACCAGCGCGTACACAATCGCCAGCAGCGTGCGCAAACCTCGAAACTTGGTCATCGTACACGAGAATCTGTCTGTCGGCGCTTATAAGATCAAGACGATCGTCTTTATCATCGCGCCACAACAGACACTTCGTTGCTCTCATATTTGATTTTATTTATGCGTCTATATTTGTCTGATAACGATGAAACAATGCTGCACGTTTAAACGATGACGCGAAATCCACGGTCAATATTATTCAAGCAGATGGGCGAATAATTGTAATCAACTTTGGTTTTTAATGCATCGCAACACAAATCCGACTTCACAATAATTCGCTGCGTGCGTACGTAGCGTTACCTACATATTACAAGTGTCAACGTTTCGTAAAATCGATCATATATCATTAATAATAAATATTGTACACAGGTCCATGCGCGCACGCGAATACTGTAAACTATGTACTTAAAAATTAAAACAATAAATTAATTACGCGTACATCGAGTAGTAGATGGACGCGCTCATATTACATATGGCATGCTTTGGGCGTGAAATAAATAATTAATTTAACTAAAAAGCGGCGCACATACTTTCTCTTCGTTTACAACGCAAATTGACTATAAGTACATACAACAACAATACCCCTCGCGTAAGGCGGTCACACTGAGACACCCGTCCGAAAATTTATTTCTTTTAAAAATTAAAGCGATCAACAGAAAATACCCCGAATGAGTACGACGTTGACGTGAAAGGGTGTGTGGTTGTTTTGTGGGACGTGGAGGTGAAGGGAAGAAGGGAAACATCGGATAATATCTCACTCAATCACATCAATCTCGCGGCGTTAATATCGCTGAGGATGGGTGGTGGGGAAACTGAAAACAATATGCGCGCCGTTTCGCTATTTAGTTCTTACTTTTGAAGCGTCTCGGTCACCTCCAGCGGACGCGTTTTAATTTCAGGCATTTGCGGCCATTGCCACGTCACCGGCATCGCGCTGTCGTAGTTGTAATCGTACAGCTGGTTCTCGATGTACTTACGCTTGTTGTCCGGCTCCGGATAGACGGTCGCAATGGCTGTGAATTCAGAGAAAACGAATTAGGAAACGAGAATAACTAGCGTTGATTATTGTGATAAAATGGATACGGGAGCGTGGAATCAGGTAAAGGACAAGTTTGGGTACTTGGAACTGACCTGTGCCCGATGCGGAACCTAATGTTGCCAAATAAACACATCATGTATTAAATAAATATCAATGCAGTGTGATTTTGAAGAGCAATCAATAATTTCTTAGTGTGAAGTATAGTCTAGTACCTTGTTCGTATGCGTATTCGGCAATTTTCGCAGCGATCTGTACGGAACACTCGCGAATCAGACTCAGCGGCGGGTAGAGGCTGCCCTTGCGCAGATCCTCATCGATGACGTTATCGGCGATGCACTGCGATGCGACGAGGAACAGCTCGTCGCGGATGTGGTGGATGCGTGTCGCGATGACGCCGAGCGCAATGCCGGGGAACACGTACGCGTTGTTGCCCTGGCCCGGATAGAAGTCCTGTCCATTGTGCGTCACTTTGCCAAACGGTGAGCCGCTGCAGAATATCACACGGCCCTGCTCAACACACAATCACAGATCGGCATTGGCTTATGCGCCAAATTTCGCTGACAGCTGTTGCCTTACATCGGTGTGATCGTACGCAGCCTGCGCAGTGCACTCCGCCTTGCTGGTCGGATTGCTCAGCGCGAAGATGATCGGACGCTCGTTGTTCGACGCCATGATGCGAATGATCTCGGGCGTGAAGGCGCCACCGGCCGCCGACGCACCAATCAGTGCGGACGGCTTGATCTCATCAACGACCGCCTGCAGATCCTTGCTGGGCGGGTGGTCCTTGACGAACGGCGCCTTGTGTCCGCTGAGTCCGCCCTCGGGTCGGCCCTTCGCCAGCAGGCCGTCAATGTCGAACATCCAGATGCGGTCGCGCGCCTGCTGTACGGTAAGGCCCTCTTTCTGCATCGCCTTCACCGTCAGATTCGCAATGCCGATGGCCGCCTCGCCGGCGCCCAAGAAGAGGTACTTGTGGTCGGAGAGCTTCTTGTTGAGCAGCCGCTTGGAGGCGAGCAGGCCGGCAACCACCACCGACGCCGTGCCCTGGATGTCGTCGTTGAACGTGCAGAAGCGCGAGCGGTACTTGTCGAGAAAGCGGAACGCGTTGTGATTGCCAAAGTCCTCGAACTGGATGAGCGTGTCCTGACCGTAGCGCTTAACTACCGCCGCCATGAACTCGTCAATGAAATCGTCGTAGTCGGTGCCGACGACGCGCTTCTGCCGCAGCCCGACGTAGAGCGGATCCTCCAGCAGCGACTCGTTGTTGGTGCCCACGTCGAGCGTGATCGGCAGGCAGTGGTGCGGCTTGATGCCCGCCAGCGCCGTGTAGAGCGCCAGCTTGCCGACAGGTATGCCCATGCCGTAAGCACCCAGATCGCCCAGGCCGAGGATGCGTTCGCCGTCCGTGACAACGATCGCCTTCACGTCGTGCTCGGGCCAGTTGCGCAACACGTCGAACACGTGGCCGCGATCGTTGATGGTGATGTAGAGGCCGCGCGGCCGCCGGTAGATGAGGCCGAACTTCTGGCACGCTAGTCCCACCGTCGGCGTGTAAACGATGGGCATAAGCATTTCGACGTTCTCGGAGAGCAGCCGGAAGAAGAGGCGCTCGTTGCGGTCGTGCAGCTCGGTGAGGTAGAGGTACTTGTTGAGATCCTCCTGGTAGCGCATCACCGACAGCCGACACAGTTCGAGCTGCTCCTCCTGTGTCTTAATGCGTGCTGGTTGCAGGCCGTGGATGCCGAGTGCTTGGCGTTCCTCAAGCGTGAACGCAAGACCCTAAGAGAACAATGCTTTGCACATTATGCTTGTCGCTCATCAAGCCGCCAGCGGCATACTTTGTTCAGTCGCGGATCGCGCAAATAATCGATGCCTTGCACCTGCCCGGGACAGATAATGTCGCCGGTGATTTGGTGGAAGCATCTCTGCGTGTCCTGCGTGTCCTGCGCCTCGCCATCTTGGTCCACCGAGACGATTCGTTTTGTCCCGTTGAAAATATACACGACCTTTTTGGATGAGCGTCTTAACCCTCTGTAGAGAAAGAAAAGTTTCATAAATCATTAATGTTCTCAAAATGCTATGATTTTCGATTAGATAAGTTGCAATTATTATCGCTTCTGAGAATCTTATCGTGATTTCTGGCTCTGATACAAGTGCATCACAAACCTCATGTCACCTTGATTATGATAAGTTTATTAATTTTGATTAGTGTTTTCATCGCCAATTAGGAGTATTGTTTATATTCGTCATGAAATACCTAATTCAGTAAAACCTGCCTCGACGACCACTTTTTCACAAAGCCCAACTCCTTTAGGCGACCAAAAATTTCAGGTCCCAACTATATACATGGGATTTCCCTATCCTATAACGACCACCTCCATTATGTGTACCACGACCAGATTTCAAGGTTTCAAAAAGAAGGCGACCCTTGCGACCGAAAATAATAAAATCATAAACTTATCCGTCGCGGGAAGCGGAATTTACCTGAAAATTTTTCTCGGTCATTACCAGCATCCGTATTGAATCTGCCCTATTTAAACTGAAACATGTAATAAATGATATTCATTTTGCGTTTGGCCATTCCATCGTGTTAATACCGTAATATCAGTTTGTCAGCTTGCGTTGATCAGTGTCCCTATTATAGGCGCCAGAAAAGAACTAAATGCAGCAGAAAGTGGCCATAATGCTCCATTAAGAAAGAAATGCGAATTCTCAAAGAGAGCTCGCTCGTCAGTTCGATTGCAGCAAGAGTCAAGTGCAATTGATACTAAAACAGAAGCGGGAAATTTTGGATGCCTACGAAAGCAATGTTAACTTAG
>JARJDR010001791.1:0-11158 GCA_030264135.1 Myllaena sp. GC000078
GGATTACTTTTATAAATGTATCCCTTTTCTCTCGTTCGTTCCCATGGCGCGATGATACTTAGAAGCATTGGAAACGAGTCTAAAAGTTTATAAGTGGATTCCAATATGTATGGTGCTCTCTCGTTTAAGCGCAAATTATATCTCGTATATCAGCTCATCGGCAATCGCAGGACGAAAAATCGAATTGTGTTTGTGCAAAAATATAGGAAATAGCAATGGCGGCAACGCGCTCCGGATTAAAAATAATCCCAGCGACACAGCGGCTGGCTGCCACGTGCCATATTGCTGTTTATGATGAGATAAAATATTACATTATATATAACGGCGAATGGGAGCGTGGTGAGCGCGAATAAGCGGTCAGACGCCAGCTGTAACATATTAGCGATGAGTTACCTTCTGCTTCATAATTCCTGTGCAATACGAACATTATTTCTTAGATCATAATACCGATGTACGAAATGCAGCGGCTCATAAATCAATTTAGGTAATTTAAATTTAATGCAGTCAGTAGCAAAGTCATTATGTATTTTAATTAATGACAATAAATAAATTATGGCAGGTAATTTTTTAGAATGAATCCAGTTTGAAATTTTTGGGTTCATTATTTTCTATGCCCTTTAATATGCTTAATTGTTATTAATGTTTGTTGGCATACGCTATATTTGCTCAAATTGCGCATAATAGGCGCGGAAGCATCCGCAACGCATAATCTTCCTAAATTATGCATCCTAATAAGGTAATTAACTATTTAGTATTCCAATGCCGTAGAGCTAAACGGGTATAATTTACGATAGGGCAAATAGACTTAGACATAAATGCCTAAAGACCCAGTTTGGTGCACAATAACCATAGATAATCTTCATTATAAATATAACTTTATAAAATATTACATTAGTATAATTAAATGGCGATTTTTATGTGGTATTATTTCCGAATTCATATCAATAAGAGCAAATGAAGCAAATGAAGCAAGCTTATCTAGTGCGGCGCAGATACATCGCTGCAAATGAATCGCGACGTAAATCATTACCCAGTGGCATCAAATGGGTCAAAAATTCATCAAAACAAATGGTGGCAAACGCTCTCGTGTGCATTACATCAACATCGCTCGACAATACGAACGAACGCGTTCTCCAGCATGCGAGACAGATGCCGTCAACAAACGCACGTTGATGATTGTGGACGGTGCTGGCACGTGCGGCCGCGTGCGTGCGTTGATTCCAGCTTCCGGCAAAACGTGTTGCGCCCCTTCGTCCGGTTCGTCCGCCATATATGTAACAACCCTCCCAACGCCTCTCTGCTCTGCTGTGGACATGACACAAAATATTAATAACATCAATCAGTCAATCAACAAACAATCACTGGCAGCAGGCGCCAGCACCAACACGACCGTTGACTTTTTCCATTACAATCATGAGCGAGCGCGCGGCGCGCCCCTGAAATCAAATTACGAGTGAGCAGTAATCAACATGGTCAGCGTGACCGCACATATGAAAGCGAATGCCGTTGCAATATCGTATAATTAACGCGTGGCTTGGTTTACGTTAAAATCTAATTTTAATTATTGGTCAGCATGGTTTTTGAAATATTGAAAATTGCAGAAATTTATCGTTGAAACTATGCAAAAAGTTTAATCCACTTTTATACTACCTAGCTAATCATCATATATCGAAGTGCGTGCCGACAGTAAACCATAAGAATTCTCTTAAAATTGGTAGTAAATCCTCGGAGTAATTATTTGGAGTGTTACGTATCTAGAATCAACCATCATATACGTTAATTAATTAGCAACCAATACAGCAACCAATAAAGTATCAGCATTTCAATTTGCGATCTTAATTTAATGTCGTCTGCTTTTACCTGACGGATTTACTATTACCTAATTAATATGACTATGATCAAAAGGTTTATCGTGCATTGTTCGTATATTACAACAACAATGCTTTTCCTCCGCAAATATTTTCAGCCATCATTCGTTTTGTTACGTTATAACGTTTAGCGTTTAATATATCATGTCTGGCTCTCTTCTCTCCTAAATGAACAGTGATAAATGGCGTATCGCTGCTGACCATGAGTCTGGCGCACGTACCTGCTGGCTCATAATCCCAAATGCGTATAATCTAATAAATGTGCGAATTATGAATCTGCGAGGCGGGAAAAGTGACGCCGACAGCCTGAATCCTTCTTCGTCTGTTCTCGGCACACGATTAATACTTTGCGAGTTGGCCTTTAGTTACAGGACTCCACGTTCCCACATTTTGCGGGTTGTATGTATCTTCTTATGTACAGAGAAAGTTTTCGTGAGCGCCGTGCGTTGTTTGTTGATATGCTCATGGCATCGACGATAATAAATGAGAAAACGATAGTGTGTGCTCGTAAATATGTGTGAAAAGTGCTCAAAAACTTTTCTTTGGTCGTATCATTTGTCACGATTTGTTTAACGTGATAAAAATCGCTGTTAATTTCACTTGTGATTTTACTGTTGCAATTTGAAATTAAAGATCACATGCAAATAATTACGTTGACCTAAATATAAATCATTTTGATGCAACGTAAATGAAGCGTCATTTTACGATCGAGTTCTTACTAACAATCGGCTTCTTATGCAATCGGCAACGCGGGCGCGCATCTTACCAAACTATATTTATTGCTTTAACTTCCGTTCAACCGCATCCCAAATATTCACGTGTTAAATATATCATTCCGTAACGTATCAAATGGTGCTCGTATGTGCATCTTGCAAACAGTTTATTCGCGGACGGTAAACAAGAAAATATCGACAGCGAAAAAGTGAAAAATGTACACTCTGAACACATATTTCATTAGTTTTTCTTGCTTTCGCTGCAATGTGTCGATAAATGTTTTTGGCGCTGCCAATAAATATTTCACACCGCATTGCTATCATTAATCATATAGATGATTCCGGCGCGAGCAATTTGAATGTTGCTATTAGGATTTGTCATGATGGATTCCGCCAGTAAATATGAAAAATATAAGATCCAAGACGTGCAATGCTATATTTAGAATTGGAGTGATTTTCTTTGCGCAAGCCAAATGAGAATTATTTTATGCGACTGCCGTAAATATGATAAAAGACGATTGATTCTAAATTTAACTTGCCATCTCGCGGAAATCTCAATCTCAATTTCAAATTACGGATTTCCTACGCAAACGACTTTCGCTCACCGGAATAAGAAATTCCTTAGAGAGAACATTATGTACTGCATATATTCTTAAGAAGATCAGGCTGAACTAAAATGATATATTTAGTTAATCTTCGGGTTGCAATGTCTAAAGATGCAGCATTATCTCGATTCTCGATAGCAACGTGTAACTTGCTGGCAAGCATCCAATCTGTGCAGCGAGGGATCATTATGAATGCGATTTTAATGATGCAGCAATAATTCAATTTATTTCACCCACCTTTGCACTTTCCAGTTTGCTGCATCCAGCGAGTTGTTGACTCTCTCCCTCAATCATAAATCGAACAACAAGACGACAGCGGTGTGGTATCTTGGCTTGTTGCAACCAAGTTTGTGGCTGTGCAAAGTTTGAACACTGCACCACTCTCGCTTGCATTTTCCACTCACATAATTAATCAATTGATGGGGAAAATCACACGCGGGCAAATAGATGCCCAAAATAAAGCGGAACAACAAAGTAGGACACTTTCCGCCACCTGCACGTCTTGTTTGCTGATAACCAGATTTCAAGTTGATGAGGGTTCTCGCATTCGCGCATTAGTTTTGCGCTAAAGTTGGCGCTAACTGAATCATGCCTAGTAGGAGTCATATTACCCCCGGAAGAAGACGACGACTTTTCAAGAATTAACGCGCTATTGGGTTTATCGTGGTGTTGTTAGAACTGTTCAAACACAAATCGTGCGCTTGGCAAGCAGGACGAAATCTCCAAGGTACATAGGCACAAATTGTGCCGGCAATAACAAAGTCGTTCGGATAACATTATTGTGTAGTGTGCATTTAAGATAATTTTCTGAATTTGTCGTTTTATTGAATTTAAGTAACTTTTGTGAGAAGGACCAGGGTGCGGTCAGCTAATTATAAGCAATCAACAGAATTCGATTGAAACTACATACTAAAATGACCGCCGGGAATTGATTCCAGCGACTACGGTAAACATGCTCATAATGAATGCCATTAATGTCATATCCAGCCACCCACGCAGCGCGCCCGCGGTTATTAATTAAAGTTAGATGCATGGCGCCAATTACACGAAGCCTCACTAGCTCGAGTTTGTATTTTTCGCCGGCCTTGATTAATGGTTTCCCCAAACTTATTTACGCGAATTACTACTCGATGATGTATCGCACTACCGATGCCATAATTGCGCTAAACTGGAGGATTGTTGCAGCAATTACGCAACTCGAAGGCGTTTGTGTGTGCGTACCGCACGTGCCGTTGGTATTACTAGAATGTATAAATGCACAACATGATTAAATTATCCGCCGCCCGCTGCCTATCTACACGCGCCAATTAATTTCATCCATCAAACCGCGTGATAATTTCATTACGATAGTCCATGGCATTGGTTGAAATGTGCATTTTAAACAATAGCCGGATTGGACTAATTTTGCTTGCGTAATTCGATTTGTGTTTACTCCCATGGAAGCATAATTATAAATAAAATCATTTCCATCAAAATACATGCTAGAATTAATTATCAAAAATTATAAAACTAATCTAAACATTTACGTTCAATGTGGTTTTCCATATTGTACGCAGTTGCAGTTATTGTTTTATTCTGAAAGCGAATTGCTGGTTGTTACCACGCGCATAAATCGCATAAACCATCGCGCTTAACACGTTAATCTGCGATGCATGTATAATGCATATAACCACCCCGCGCCTCCAATGAGGCAAGCCTACGAGCGCGCGGTTGGTATAATGCTGATTTTCCGCAACGATTATACTTGTAGTGTCATTATGTGCAATGTGATGTATAACTTGCGACCCGCGCGCCACCCACTCATTGCTACGATTGCAGATGAACATTATTTTGCCTTGCACAGTGTAACAAACACAAACAAATGTGACATAAATATAAGCCAAACCAAGTTCCTCGCGCGCGTGTTGGTAACGAATAAAAGTATACTAGCGCAGCAAATCTGTAATTATACACCGTAGAAAACCCCCAACATACTCTTATTCCTCACTAGCCTATTAATAAGTACCCCGAGTGCAAAATACACGATATTTCTTGTTGCTCTGGCTAGCATTTAATTAGTAATTACATGTTTTTGTTACGGCCAGCTTTACTCTTTAATCATCCAGCTAACCGCGTTTGCAATTTTTTTATGTTAAAGTTGCAAAATCAAATTAATTTCCTTATACATTAACAACATTTAATTTGATGTTCAAAAGTTTTTCACATGGTTAACATTTCACCTAGATAAAATGTGTTTCTGGTGTGGTAAAAATATCAAATTGCAATACCGAAGAACTTATTAATTTTCTCTGCACATGGTATTACTCGGAAAATTGAAAGGTTGTCTTATTCGTCACTAGGAGATAGTTGTTGCTGCACTACCGCTGCTGCTGGTGTTATTCTTCATAACTTAAGAGCAAGTTCTAATAACTTTGCGGCTTGGAGTTCGCAGCTGAATAAACTTGAAATTGAAACATTGACGTGAATCGAAATTTAAGAGAAAAACTTTGAGAAACGCACAAAAAACATTGTCGACGAAGAAGATTTTTACAGATTAAAAGGGTAGATTATAAAAACAATGCCCGGCAAACTGCGTATTTATGTTAGATAAAAAGCAGGTGAATAATAAAAGCCTAGTAGTTTTTGTCTTTTTAAGGGTTTTGTTCATGCTAGCGAAATTAGCTGGCATCATTCTATGAAAACAAAGACGTTAATCATTTTAATCTAGTCACCGTCAGTTTTCTTCACCCTATTTGTTTTTTGCGATTTATATGCGCTTTCAGTGAAAATTGTGTCGTCAACAATTTTTCCCAAATTACTTTCCTAACAAAAGCCCGTTTTATGCATTCATGACGAGTTTGGAGAGTTGGATGATTAATTCGTTAATTTTTCAACTTAAATTGTAAGGGACACAATCAATAAATTTCTTTCCTTCAATTTAAAAGAAGGCAAGCGGTAAAGCATGAATAAAATCGAAGGTAACAATTCACAATACCATTCCTCTAATAAACAATCGTAAATCCACGAAATCCGCTTTGTTCTCACCCCTGCGCTGCACGGCACCATCCACCGACGCCTGCAAAAGCCGGCGGAGAAATGCGTAATTTAGTGTATTCCCGAAGTTGTTCGTTGTATTATTCGCATCCTTCGCTTCGCTCCCGCCATCCCATCCTCTGCATCCGACCGCACATCCGGCAGGCAGGCAAATTTCGGTTCGTGCGGTGCGGGCGAAATAGTTTTTTATATTTTTCATTTTATTGCGGTGGCGTTCTTTCTCATCCGTTCTTTGTACCTTAAATATCTTTCGTCGTTTTTTGCATAATGCAAAAATCGCCCAAAAGGCGACCGTCGCGACGCCAGGATGTATGCACAAACGACCGACCGACGTCAAGGACCGCTGTGCCGCGTGCCTTGCAATGGTATGAATGTCGGAGAATTTATATATTTCCTTTTCTTTCCGCTGCCGTGCTTTGGCAAAATACGTGAAATCTTTGAGGAAACACACGCAGGGACGGACGCCTCTCCTCATTATACCAAATGGATTATTTATTCACATGGAGCACGCCAAAGACGGGGAGCTGCCACTATCCAATATACTCACTGGTTTGCGACTGGCCGAGAAACCGACTGATGGCGCCTCAGAGGAATAGACCGCGCGAGGGCACCTACAAAGAGCAACAGGAGTCGGACAGGACATTGCGAGCTTCTTATCTTGCCCGGCGATACAGGGCGATAACATTATTTATATAAATCACACAATTTTCAAGTTTTGTTCTATTTTGCATATTTTATCAAAACTCATTTTTGGTTGCTGGTTCAATATTGGACATTGGACAATTGATATTGCGAATGAAATCTTTACAAGCATTTTGCATTTAGCACATTGCGCATAGCTGTGTAAATTTGATAGACATCCACTTTGGACGGATCCGACCTTTTGCACACCTTAATCCTTTCGAGCTGTGAAAACACACATCCATCCTTCCAACGTTTGAAAGCGTACTCCTATACATAACTCTCTGGAATTTTGAACAGCGCACGTGACGCGGAATAACCGGGGTTAATTCAGGCTGCTACTAGCCGCAATCTATTGAGCAATATATATGGCCATCGTATTAATGGAAATATTCACACGTCGCGGCGCGAACTTTGATATTTAAGTTCATTCCAGAGGTACAGGTGAAATAACGTACACGGAAAAGGAATACAAATAGAAATAATAATGGAAAGAAGCATGAATACGGATGAGGTTGATCTCAACCGGAATATGCTAATAGCTCCGACATAAATTTCAAGCACGGATTAATTAGATGCAGACAGATAGGGGTTGACGTATATTTGCAATACACCAAGTCACACATAACTTCAAAACTTATACAAATTTGAAATTAGTTTTTGCATCCGGCATCCCTAAATTGTGAAGATGAGATCCTAGATCCTACAAGGATAAACGCCGCGTCGGTAGAGTTCAGATGACGACCAAAAGGATAATGAATTGTATTCTTCCGCCCAGTAAAAACTTATCATTCGGAGTCGGCAAGTTCTTGAGTGTTTTTGCCAGTGGGCATATTTCTTGCGCGCCGGGGTCTTGTTAAGAAGGTCGCGACGATGTAGATTATGCGGCTACTTAGGCACTTATGCGCATCGCACCCTTTATTCACGGCATGCTACAAAACGTATATTCATGGTATAATACGCAGTTGAATAGAGGGCGGGCGCTACAATTAAACTGAGATAAATCAGCAAACTTAACTCGAAAGCACTTCTTTTCAGTGCGACGCAATCTTACTTATGTTGCAGTGCAAGTTGCGCTGCCGCCGACAGGATAAAGATGAAACTTAGTTCGCCAACTTCTGTCGTTGATTATGCTTTCAGTTAAACCGTAGAAATGTGAGATTATCTTTTCACTATCCATCGCGTAATTAATGTTTGAAATAAATTTATTTTAGAAACCAGTATGTACTTGAGTAGATAAATACAATTTTAACATAAGAGTGGGATTAGGAAGTAAATCCATTGAAGTCCACGTCCAATTAATTCAATCTTTGGGCAACGATTTTTCAAGTTAATCGCACGGTTGGATGTGCTGCCACCATCGCATTTTCTTCGGTCGGAAAAGCTCTGTGACTTTGTATAGTTTATTTTAATTTGCTCGCCGGTTGCTTATCTTGCCCGAAATACGGCCTAAATCTACACTTTGTCTTCTTCGTTCGTGGAAGCGATTCTTTTGCTTGCGCGAGTTTTTTGTTCTCATGATTATCTGCGTTAACATTTGCATTTTCCGCGCAATGGCAGGAGATAAATGCAAAATGATAAGAAGTGTATTTGCAAATGCATGGCGGATTGAAAGCATGAAATGAATTCAATTTTAAAGGATAAGTGCCACTTTCGATATACAGTGAAATTGATTAAAATAATTTCAGATAGTGCAAATGATGCTTATTGAAAGTTTTAAGTGCCGCTGCCACTCAATGCAAAGTGCATTTCAAAAAGTTTTCTATTTGAATTAATAACATAATACTTATATAATACATACTTTTTGTTAAAACCACAACCATTCAAATATCATCTGCTTTGCAACTATGCGAAAAATAGAAAACAGGAACAAAACTCTTATAATAATAGGTCTCACAATGAGGCAATAACAATAAATAAAACTAACAAAATAGTTTGACTTTTTTATATCTCAAACAAACTATTATATAAGTTTTGCTATAATTCTCAGCCTACCAACTAAACTATCTCTTCTTTTGCAATTTCTTTCCGCGCCGGAACACAAGATAAAATATCATTCATCGATGACATATAGAGTTTATCTAAATAAACGTTCTTTCAAAGGACAAAAAGAAACTTCGGAGAAAAGTATATATTGCACATGCATGGCACGGTCGCTATTTGATAGGAGCGAAATTTTCGAAATACCGCCGGACCGACTTGTGAGCGAATCGACTGAATAGACAGTGTGATTGTATGTTGGGCGACGCGGAAATAGAAGTCGAAAATTTCAATTCACGTACGAATCGTATCGTCGGGAGCAAAGTGCGAAGAACGTCGAGACTAAGCGCGGAATGTGTGAACTAAGACGATGGCAATGTGCGTGCGAAATGAAGAAGCTCGCGCGCGCTCAACTCCTGACGATATGTGTCGCCTGCTCTTTCGCGATTTATGGCTGAAAGGCTGACGACGGACGGAGTCTATATATAGAGATGTATGGGGCAACCGAGTAAAGGATTCCGTTTCCTTCCCCAATAAAAATGAAAAGTTTTTATCTTGATTGCTGCAACGACGGCGACGGCGCGCGAATGAAAGGGGTGCCTGCGCAAGCTGGCGTGTGGGCGGGCGATTTGTTGAATTTATCGCGTATGGTCGCCGCCGCGACTCTCCGCCGCGGTTAGAGAGGAGCACAGACAAAGCGAGAAAAAGAAATGCTGACAGGAAATAAATTGCATATGGCTTGCTGACGGGGGTGCGCGATGTACATAATTTTGACTTAGTCCGTTTGACAATTCACTTCGCACATGCGCCACAGAATTCGTATGAATGTGAAATTTCTTAATAAATAGAATTTCCTGTGCGCGGGAGATATTTAAATGCGGTTGTTGCCTAAATCTTCTGTCTAAATGTGCTGCAACGCAAACATTCATGGGGAAAATTTGAATTTTAAATCGAGGCGCACGATATTTAAAGCTGCTACTTGAAACTCGTCTTGTTTCATTCGTTTTTTTAACTTCCCTTTTGCAATTCATATATGCACATATTTTTTGTATGATTTTATTTATTTAGTAACTGATTTCAATATCCGAGATCAAATGCAATAAAAATCGCAACCGATTCTTTGATCTGTCATCCAGAAGTAAAAAGACAAAATCCGTTTGCTCAATAAAACGGTAGGGCGAGCAGCAGCTGTCCTTTGTTCATGGACTTTTTTTATTACTCTTATTGACTTCTGCCCTTTGTCCGAATGCATGTACGCAAGGACCCGTATGCAAAAACTGAAAGCGACGCCGACGCGACATTGCAAGGATCGATCAATAAAAAACCGGTTAACCAAGATGTAAAGTAAAAAATCCTGAGCGACAAATAGTGTTTTTTCTTCTATACGATATTTCATCACTACCACCCTGAAACTTTTTTCAAGCACTTCTGTCTTAGCATTGAATTGATTTGAGAGTAATCGCATTAGGGACAAATTGAAGCTTGCCCCATTCAATTACTTTGCATCGCGCTCACCAACGCGGTGATGTGTTGCATCAAGGCCCCTCGGGGCTGGCCAATAAAGTCCTACTGGGTGTGTGTGTGAAGCTGATTGAAGTGACCGTAACTTATTCACGAACGGCCAATTCCCAACAATGCGTATCCGGTCCGAATATTGACAAAGCCACTCAAAACCACACATGCTTTGAATATAGTCTACCGACACGAAGTGAATTCAGTTGCACTTTCTCGAAGAATACGGCTTGGCGAATCCTTACCGGGAGGAATGCTTGAGCAAACGTAGCTTCATGTCAATCCGCATAAATTTCTTAAAGAGCGGTTATAGAAGCCATCTGGGCCGGTGCGCCAGAAACCACAATCAACCCTAATGAATTCAGCACAAATTGCCACAGACATAATTCACGGCAGGAGTACGCCTGGTTTTATTTTTCTTTCCTGCGAGCGTAATGGATTTATTTCGCAGCAGCAAAATACACCACTAATCACGCAGCTGAAAGATGAAACGAACGCGTCTGCGTCTGCCTTGCGTTTTGGGGGTGGTGGTGTGGCAAAATGAACGTAAGCGAAGACGAAATGATCTACATACATACATATAAAGGATGTAGTAAGCGAACCGAGACGATTACTTTGGAAGTAGCTTTACCGGCACGTAGCGCCCTGGTTTGGGACTGAAACAAAAAGATAATAAATTTGCTCATCCCTTTGTCTCTGCCATTGGAAGAGTTAAAGTATCATAAATAATATTTTTTCGCCACACGCTCCAATTGTGCGCGTCTGC
>JARJDR010001803.1:0-10934 GCA_030264135.1 Myllaena sp. GC000078
AACAGCGTTAGTGAGTCAGTGAGGCAGGCAGTGAGGCAGGCAGGCAGGCAGGCAGGCAGTGACTTGGGCTTTTATAAGAGAGATATTATGTGTATAAATTTATATTTACAATAATGTCAACTAAAGTTTGAAATGATAAAAACACGATAAAAATGCAATTACACTGTTTCGGAAAAATTATTATTATTTGGAAACCTAGCGCGGCGATCGATTTCGGGGAATCCCCTTAGTTCTGCAAGCAATTTCAGGGAATTCCCGGGTTTAAATAAAAAAGCGCTAAACCGAAACAGCGTTAAGCGGGGTCTGCCTGTATTAAGCTCACTGAATGTATGTGTACTTCGTCAAAGGAAATCGAAAATGTTGGCGATCCTAGTAGGCTGACATTATTGCTTTTCAATTGTATTACATGCGAGTCGACAATCGACAACACAGATGACAGTTGTTGATTCGGCATTCGTTCGTAAGGTGTTCAACGGTAGAGAAACTGTTAATAAAAGCTTGACGTTTACAAAAATACGAGTAAATAACATTCAAAAAGCGGACGGACGGACGGACGGGGCGCATATGCGATTTGAAATAGAAATTTAAGCAACATGCGCTCCATGTGTGCTCGGTCGACGTCTCAACGCGCTGCCGGCACGTTTAGATGAACGCGAGATGACTAATCCGGCGTGCGCGCGTCACCCACGAATTCGCGCGCACGTCGCGGCGTTGCGAGATAACACGCGTTTGATGCGAGACGATGCGCTGTCACTATTCTATCAAGCCAACAAATATTATACATTTGCTGCATAGATAACGCACGACCGAATCGCAAACACAAATAACGAGAATAAAGAAAAACAAAACGTTCAAGTATAAAGTCGTGTCATCGTGCTAACATCGATGACTAATAATAAACATCGAATGCAAATCAACCACGGTGATTATCCATGGCGTCGGTATGCAGCTCAATTCTTCAACAAGTATATATTGTATACATGCGTAGGTAATAATCGATTGTTTTTCGCGATGTTTCGATAAGTGTCGAAATACCGCTCGAATAATGCATTTCCAATACACAATAACGATTCTTATTCCGGTAATCAAACGCGTTGGTGCCACACGCTGGAATTTTATCAGTGCAATGAAATCATACATAATGCAAATGGATACTTAAGAGGCGCTTGATAAACGCCAAGTTATTACGGATGCCATGCATTACACACATATTTATTTTCATCGTCATATGTTGAACGTTTAAAGACCACAAAAATGGAAACAATTTCCTTCGCTTTACGAGCACTTATTTCACGCAAGCGATTTCCAACAATTAGTAATACAATTCAATTATTTGAATAGTTGTGAAGTGCGCAGCGTGCATTAGGAATTATAATATGCTAGAAAACTAGGATTTGATATCATTGCAATTGAATCAATTGAATTCCAGCGAGCGCCATCGCGATTCTATTTTATCAGCAAACAATGCAGTAAATAATACGTTTTTCTTTCCCGAGCGTAAAACAATACGATTCACAAGGTTTTCGCGGGAAAGAAGGCGTGTGCGTGCGAGCGAGCGGTGTGTGGGCGAAGCCGGGTGTAAAGAAGCGGAGGCGGTAGGTTCATAAGAAAATAAAACGAAGACGTTCAAAATTGATCGGGGGCGATGATTACAGGTGCGTCCCACGTATCTGTTGCCCGACTTTGCGCTCACGCGCGCGCGCGCGCATGCCAGTCGGGTCGAGCGCTACAATTTCAGCGAAACAATGCGTGTTTAGCATACACGCCGACGATGATGACGCCTCGCACACATGTGCTTCCTCCCTATCTCAATATGTTACCTATGTTACCCACATGCATGCAGGCCAGCAGGTAAAATGACGATTACGAATTACCCGGTACGGACGAGTCTATATCGCCTCGTTTCAATTATAATCAATACCGATATTAATTGCGGGCTGTTGCCTGCCGCATTCAAGCCTTTGCTGGGGGACGTCATGAATCCTATATCCGATTGTTGTAGTATGTAGTATGTATTGTGTTACCTGAGTTCCAGATTCTGCATAAAATGCTCCAGGTCAATCTTGTCCAATAGGACGAAATCCCCGACGCCGATCTCCTTCTGCATTGCCATCCTGCTGTTTGAGGTTGTCGCGCGAGTAAGAAACAGAACCTTCACCGAAACACGCACGTAGTAAGAAGGCTGTGTGAAGAAATGCGAATGAATGCGGTCGGATTCTACATTCGATGCGCGCACATGCTCGTGTTGTCGTCTGGTCGCCGGTCGGTTAATCAGCACAACGACGCACACCTGCGGCCGGCGCAGCGCGAACTAACTGCACTCCAACGACTCCAACTTGACTCAACTACGCCAACCAGCGAGGAGCAGAGAGCGGTTGAACTCACGCGCGCCTCGGCGATGGTGAAAACAAAACGGCGACTCGCGCCCGCGCCGCGGACGAGAGACCCACTTCGCGATGACTAACTCGCTCTCTTCGGGCACCGACGCGCGGCGCCGCGACCATCTGCGTTATGGTTGATGCGCATTGATGCGTCAGCCAGCCGACACCGAGTCGGGGTGGTGGTTGGCGGTGCCGACCAAAGAGTAAAAAGTGTCTTTTTACTCTTTGGTGCCGACGACGACGACGACGACCAGCGTCGTGCGTCACACAAAGCGCGTTTTTCGATGTGATCGATGCCGGTCCACCGTCCACCGGTTATTGCGGGACGCGTGGACAAGTGGACATTTTCGGCTGGAATGCGAGGAACAGTTATTCTTCAATTTATCCATCGTTACCTTTTTGTCCGCATTGTCGGTTTCAACAAAATCTCCGCGAAATCGGTTCATGGTTAATGATAATCGCATGATTACAGTCTATGGCCACACCAAGGCCATCCAGGCCATCAACAAACAGTATAAAGTATAACTAATAAGATGACTAATAAGAATAAAATTGGAACCAAATAACTCATCGCGATTAATTCTGCGTGCGATACCCGCAGCGTCATCTAGTGGATTGCGGCGTCAAGTCAACAAATTCACAAAAAACAAAAACACGTGAAATTACGTGATGATGCGCAATCAGTGCAATCATCCGGGAAACCGGCCAAACGCAAATGAAGACGCCATGCGATTAGGATATCACCCTCGTGTTGCCGACGTGTATTTCATCATCTATTTCATCTTATCTTTGGGTGACAGACATGCCGCTTGGGAGGCGAGTGCATCGCGTACTGGCGTACAGTGGCGCGGCGCCACCGATAAATAAGCGCGTGTACTCCTGTATACTCCACTTCCTCCACTTGCGACAGCCGGTCCAGCAAGAGTTCCACACCGCACCTCATAGCAATCAGCAGCAGGATGCCGAAGCAGCCGAAGCAGCCCAAGGTGCCCAAGCAACAGGAGGATCGGTCGTCCGGCTCGGGTGGTAAGTTATTCTAGTGTACCTTCACAAAGTCCGCATTTTGCTTTCCTCCAGCTTCCTCGCCCGACCCGGAGGAGCCCGTCGACGCCGGCCCGACGATCAACGACATCATCATCGTCGATCCCAACACGGACACGCTGGACATGAACCACGGCCGCATCGGTAAGCTGCAGAATTTGGAGCCGCTGCAGAAGATCGAGCGCTTGTATCTGCGCTGGAATCTGATCAAAAAGATTGAGAACCTCAGCACGTTAACAACGCTGCTCGAGCTGGAGCTGTACGATAATCAGATCACCGTCATTGAGAACCTCGATGCTCTGGTGAATTTGCAGTGAGTTGCTTTATGCCCACCCTGTTGCTGTTCCCTGTGTGTTTGTGTGTGGGCCAGTGTGGGCGTGTGTCTGTTGATGCATGTGTTGCTTCTATTGGATTACTGGTGATAAAATTAGATTTCATAAGCATAGGCAAAGCAATCTTCACATACATTTGACCCTGCTTGTGTAGGATCCTTGACCTTTCCTTCAACCACATTAAAAAGATTACGGGACTGGAGAAGCTACACAAGTTGGAGAAACTCTTCCTGTCGTCGAACAGAATCACGAAAATCGAGAAGGTTGATCATCTCAAAAATCTAAAACTGATTGAGCTGGGCGATAACAAAATACGAGTCAGTTTTGCAAATTGCGTCAAGCGGACACTTGTTTAATAATAGTATTGTAACTGCAGGAAGTGGAGAACTTGAGTGGTTTGGCCAATCTGGAGTACCTCTACCTCGGCAAGAACAAGATCGGCGAGATTAAGAACCTGGACGCGCTGACGAAGCTGCGCTGTGTGAGCATGCAGAGCAATCGCCTGACGAAGATCCAAAACCTCGATTGCCTGCGGAACCTGGACGAGCTCTACATCTCCGAGAATGGCATCACCGCCATCGAGAACCTCACGCACAACCTGAAGCTGGAGACGCTCGACCTCGCCAAGAACCAGCTGACGACCATCGCCAACATTCAGCATCTGACGAGTCTGGAGGAACTCTGGGTGCGTACTAGCAATCAGCGCATCGATCGGCTAATTAACCAAATACGGTTGCAGTTGAACGACAACCAGATCGCCGACTGGAAGGCGATCGAGAGCCTCGGCGTGATGAAGACGCTCGCGACGGTGTACCTGGAGCGCAATCCGGTCGCCGACGATGTCGCCTACCGCCGCAAGCTGAAGATGATGATACCGTCGCTGCGGCAGATCGACGCCACGCTCTGCCGCTGATCGCGGAACCAAAAATGAAGGCTGCATACCCATTTACCACTTGGAATCACCTATATTATTCTAAAAATTGCCACCGATTCAGCTCATTGAAGGGCATCAATTAGGATTAGGAAGTCATCTGTTCGCTGAAAAAGTCACATGGATCCAATTGATTATATCTATTTTTGCAAGAAAGAGAAAAACGTCGTACTTCTTGCTTAAGCAATTTGCCAGCGTGTGCCCAAAAATACACCTCTCGCGGAAAAATGCGAAAAGTGACACACGAACGCACGCACACACCATAAACACAGCCAACGGACGGACGGACGGACGAACGAACGGATTGCGACACGGAAGGGGCGCGCGCGCGCGCGAGCCCGCAATCAATGCTGCGTCACCACGGTTTATTTTTGCATTTGCGCGTGGCGTGTATGATCTCTCGCCGGCGCGGCGCATTCGGTGCGGGAGACAACAACACACACACGCCGGCTCGCATCCAGGCGACATTTTTAGCGCGCTTATTTTTTCTCCAGCCGGGGCGGCCGCGGGCGAGCGTACACACGCACGCGCGAGAGCGGCGGCACATCGTCATCGTCGCCAGCGCGCGGGACGATCGCAATGCGATTATATATCTATCCAGGTCCAGCTGGACAGCAACTTGTTATTTATAAATATAAATAGATGATGTCGCCGCCGCCGCCGTCGTCGTCGTCGCGAGGTGGACGTGGACGGCGGCGGCGGCGGCGGCGGCGCACGGCTGTATACTGGACAATAAACGTGCGCGGGGGGGCTCGGGCTCAGTTAGATAATAAAATCGTGCGCGCTCCGGTGTGCGGCGCGTGTTGTGCGGGTGCGCGGATGCACTTGGCGCGCAAAGAACTAAATCAAATTCGCAACCGCCGGATGCGGCGTATGTTGGCGCGTGTTTGGATGCCATATACGCACCTGTGTGCGCGCGCAACTCACAGTCAAGTTGTGCTAAGAAAAGTACCGGAAGTAGTGCGACGCGCGCCATAGTGATATGAGTTTACTGGTGAACGGCGCCCATGGAATCGTCAATGGGGATACAGAGGATGAGAAGCAGCAAGCGGAGCAACAGGCTGGCGATGGCGGCGACGCGCCGACGTTGCACGAGCAGCGCTTCCTGTTGCACTGGCATCGCCACGGCGCCACCATCACCGACCACCTGCTGAAGTTCTTCGAGCGCGGCCTCTTCGCCGATGTCACGCTCAACGTTGAAGGCCATCTGCTCAAAGCGCATCGGTTGATACTCGCCTCGTGCAGCAGCTACTTCTTGCGCATGTTTCAAGTAAGTGGACCAGCAATCCACCGAATGCGCACAATCGTGATGTCTAGCATTGATGCGAACGAACAGGAAGCTGATATGAATAACGTCGACCATCCGTACATCATGCTGATTAACACGAAGGTGGCGGATGTGCGCGCCATCTTGGACTTTATCTACACGGGCGAGTGCTGCGTGTTCAAGCATCGCGTGCCCGAATTCCTCGCCGTCGCCAAGTCGCTGAAGATCATCGGGCTCACCGAAATGAGCGTGTGTAAACGATTTATCCATAATTTATGAAATGCGTAACGCGATATGTATATCATAGGTACAGGATTACAAACTGGACCAGAAGCCAATGGCGACTACACTGTTGATGCCGGCGGCGTCTCCGAAACCAGTCGTTGTGCAGGCACCACCGCCCGTGGGGCTGCTGCCACTAGCGACGCCACCACCGCCTCCTCACCCACCATCCCAGCAGCTGGTGCAGCAGCAGCAGCAACCAGCGCCCGCTTCGGGGGCGGCGCGCGTGCATCGCGATGTGCCCGAGACATGCAAATGTTTCGTGTGCGGTAAGTACTTGAGCAACCAGTACAATCTGCGCGTGCACATGGAGACGCACAACGAGACCTTCCACGCATGCACATCATGCCCGCATGTGTCGCGGAGTCGCGACGCGCTCCGCAAACACATGTCCTACCGCCATCCGGAGCAGTACGGCGGCCGGAAATATCGCCGCCATCATTGACCACTCAACGGCCAGCAAACATCAACGGTTTATACTGTCGAATATATTCAGTATATGGAATATGGAATTATGCCCCTTTCCAACAAATGCTAAACTTCTTACACTTACGTACCACACCACCACCACACAGCTAACACACATTGATAAATGATGTTCTTCGAAGTTGAAGTTGCGCGTCTTGCGGATGGGATTGTAGATATTATGTATGTAAGTATTATAAGTATTTATAATTTGGCCGGCTGACTCTTGGCGGCGAACTTGTTAACGACGGCGTGCGCCTCCTCGTAGACGGGGCCGAATTCGGAGCGCACGCGCTGCAGCCACGCGGCGAGCACCGGCCGGTTGGCGGTTGGATCGAAACCGACCATTCCTATATGCAGACGGTAAGCGTTATACTTGAAAACGATCGCGAATTTGTTATCTTGTACAAGATTTGAATGTTAAAATAAAAAATATCGAATGTCGAAACGTAACGTACGTGGCTGCTCGATTTCGGTGGCGGCAAACAGGTCGGCGGCGGTGATCTTGTCGCCGCAGATGTACGGCCCCGGCGTCAGCCACAGCTGCTCGACCTGATCGAGGCAGTTGTTCATGTTCTCCAGGTACTTCGCCACCTTGCCTTCGGGTGGCTGCTCGCCGGTCATGATGGGGGTGAGGAACTAGTAGACGGAGGAAACAGTTAAGTGACGCATGGGCATATGACAGTGTGCATACATACCTTCAACCGGAAGTACATGGCGCAGTGCGCGCGCGTGTTGTGATGCTGCCACTCGAGATACTCGTCAACGCGCGCTTGCTGCTGCGGCTCCTTCGGGTAGTACTTCTCGGGCATGCGGTTGGTGTTCGTTAGATAACGCAGCATGGCAATGCTCTCTGTGAGCCGGAAAGGGCCATCGTGCAGGACTGGAACTTTGCTGAACTTCGATACGTCTCGCTGGTATTCCTCCGTAAAGTGCACGCCTGAAAAAAGCGTTCATATACATTCCGCTAAATTAATTAATGTAAGTAAGTAGATAAAATCATTTAGCGTGCATGTACATATAGATGCATTGAAAGAAAGGCTATACATATGTGTTTGTAAACAATGTCAATGCATGAAATCAAAGTCAATATATAAATCCATATACATAAGTACCTTTACGTAGAGGCACATCGCACTTTTCGAACGGCGTCTGTGATAACTTCATTAAAATGTACATGGAGCGCGACGGCTGCGACATAAGGTCGTAATAAAGTTTCAGCGCCATTGTAAGGAAACTTCAGCAAACGCGCAATTGCACAGAATTTGAGAAGCACCAGCGTCTGCGAACTTCGCAAAGTTACTACTGCGCGCACTTACAGGAGAATATAAAGGTTAAGTATGTATGGTGCGAGCGGGGCAAAGTCCGTGCTATCTTCATGAAACTTAAATGATAAAATTATAGGCCCGCAATTAAATAATATGTATCAACTTAACTTAATACATGCTTGTGCAAGTCACTGTTTATACCATCAGCGGTGTTTCGATGGGATCTTACGCAATTTAGGTAAAAAAATTGATAAATAAAAAAATACGTCCGATAACAAAACGCGTCAATTAACATAATGTATAGCCATTTTTTTTATTCATAAACTATATATAATAAACTTTAATAGAATTGCACATGTGCCAAATTTTTAAATGCAACCATTGTTCTTTACAAAATATGTGCAAGAGCACTTGCATTTAGCAATTTGTGTATAGTATAATAGATAGAAAATCTATAAAATTGAATATCATCATTGATCGCACCGGATATTCTTTTCCACTTTCCACCCCGCCATAAATATAGTTTCCCCAAGTTTAGCTAGTATTTTGACTCCTGCTGACTTTCATACGCGCAGCGTATCCTTAGCTGCAGTAATTCCCAAGCCTTGTCGACCTGCGCACGGGTGTAGTCGACATCCCACAGCGTGAAGAAAACCACATGCGCATTACCCGCGTAGAATTTCGCTGGTGGCTGCGCACCGATGCGCTGCAACGCTTGTTCGCGTGTCAGCCGATTGCGTTCCGCAAGTCGGCGCACTGCTTCATCACGACCGACAACCGTTGCCCACACTTCATGGCACATATTCTCCCATTTCGCCGCCAGCAGCACCGCCGCCTCGACTACAACCACCCTCTGGGTGGCGGCGCGTATCCGTTCGGCGACCGCCCGCCCGATCGCCGGCCAGACGAGCGCATTCAGCGCGTCGAGCTTCTCCTTGCTGGCGAACACGATCGGCCCCAGCTTCGCGCGATCGATCTCCCCATCGGCAGCCAACACACCCGGTCCGAACTCCGCGACGATGCTCGCATGGCACTGGGTGCCGGCGGCGTACACCTGATGGCCAAGAAGGTCGCAGTTGATCACGCACGCGCCCAACTCCTGCAGGCGCTGCGCGACTCCGCTCTTGCCGCTCGCGATGCCGCCCGTCAGCCCGATGATGTAGGGCACACGTGGCAGTGATCCGCCGGCGGGTGGTTTCAGCAGGCTGCCGAGTAGACGCAGCCGACCCGTGCTCGAGCTGATTTTCGTCTCCTCATTAGCGCGCGGATGCGGCTCGTCGATCAGCTCCACGGCAAGCACGTCCAGCGCGCCCAATCCGTTTGCTGCTCGCACTAGAACAATACGCGTCAGTTTTTGAGCATTCTTGGCAAATGCGGTAGAACTTACCTTCGTTCACCTTGTCGCCGCCCTTGATCGTCTCAGCGCTCACAATGAGGAGGTCCATGGTGGCATCGGACTTGGTGGGCCCCATTGCATCGTCAATCGGTACGATATCGTACTCCAGCTCCGGGCAAATATCTTTCAAAAAATGCGCGACGTTACCGATACGTGTGTCGATTGGCTCAATAAGTTCCCACAATGTTTTACCTAAATCCAAAATCGCATCATTCGAGGTGAACGATATGAATGGACGAACAATGGCCATAAGGAAAGCTCTACTAACGCACCAAGCATGCACCAAGAAGATGTGAAGGATAGTAAAACAATGTGGGTAAAAAATAACAGGTGTAAAAATGTTTCGTGTATGTCGTGTGATGGTTATCAAGAGGATGAACATTCTATTTACCCCACAGCCATTGCTCACACTCATCGCACAAGGAGCAGGATGTTGAAAGCAAACCTACTCTCCAGCATATTCTCCTGCGTGACACCGACGGTCACTTGCCTGCCGGAGTGCAGGGCCGCTTCGCTGAGCAGCACCTTGTGCGCCAGGTGCAAACGATCGAAGGTGCCACCCAGCACGGTGTGCGTGTACTGTCGGCTCGATTCTACCGCAGCGAATCGCAGCTGACTGCTGGCTGCGGCTGCAGGTGCCTCCGGTTTCAGCGTCACCATGCTGAAACCCTTGTCGAGGTTCTCGACGCCGTGCAGAAAGTGCTCGATGTCGTGCTTGGCGTACTCGCGATCAAAGATCACCAAGTCGATGGCGGCCTGCGTGCGTATCCGCGCCTGCGTGTACTTCAGCGAGGAGAGCAGCACGCGCACGTCCAGATTGCCGCAGTCGCTCGCCGCCAGCGAGTAGATGCGCTTCACCGTTGCGCTGAACGATGGCCACGGCAGGCGCAGCGTGCCGAACGGCTCTAGCTTGCTGGACATCAACTGCACGTACAGCATGTGCTTGACCTGCTTCTTGGCGCTGCGCAGGATGCAGCCTATCTGACTCGGATTCGATATCACCGCGAGACCCGTCTTCGCCAGCATGATGTTGTGTTTGCTGCGGCGGCGTTGTTGACTTGGTGGAAAGGTAAACTTCCTGAATGCTTCTTGTCTGTGATTGCGATGATTTCGGGATGAATAATGAGTGAGTCTATAGAGTGAAGAGTGGAGGACTTACGGTTCGGCTGCTCGACGATGAGTACGGTGTGTGTTTGTGTGAGAAAAAGTTAATTACGTAAATTTAATAAAAATCTGGAGTGGAAAGTCCATCTCCATCGAGCACATTGCGCGATAGAATGGATATGAATGCGCGATTGGCGCGTTTGGCATGTGAACGCGTGTCTAGCAACGCGCTCAACGCTCGCTGACGATGCTGCCCGAAGGGGAACTGGGGGGAACCAACGGTTGTTGTAGGTTGCGTCATTTCCTGACTCGTCGACGTCGACAGTGATCGGGAACCGGGAATCGGGAACAGCCTGGGCCAGCAAGCGTGTATAGAGTCTCGCTATAATTTATGCAAAACGCCCTCTGCTGTTTTATTGTGTTCGATGTTGGAACTACGCCAGTGGCCTAACCTAATCTAACCCAAC